>CAUYSK010118436.1:0-24235 GCA_963575035.1 Avahi laniger
TTTCTTTCTATTTTTTTTGGTAGAGATGGGGTCTCGCTCTTGCTCAGGCTGGTCTCGAACTCCTGAGCTCAGAACGATCCGCCCACCTCGGCCTCCCAGAGTGCTAGGATTACAGGCGTGAGCCACCGCGCCCGGCCTTGCTCCGTGCATTCTGATGAGCACCACGTTGACTTCATAGGCTACTAGGGAGGGACATCGAAAGACTCAAATATCTCCAGAGGCGGATCCCAGGACAATGAGGGCAGCCACAGCTATCCTACTGTGAGTGTCTAACTTACAGCTGTTCTTCCTTTCCCATCTCAACACATGATGGCAGCGGTGGGGGAGAAGGGTGGAAGAGTGAGGTATCCGAATGCTTGAGAAGCCCACAGAGGACCAAAAAGTCTCCAGGGGAAGATTGCACACTTCCCCTGCCCCTCTGCCCAGGGAGCACTGAGTAACTTCTATGAAACATTTAACAGCCATCCTGTGAAAGAGGAACTCAAATTTCTTCAAGGAAGATCAGAGAACAGACCTGAGACAGGTAGATTAAAGTTCCAGAAAAGCAAAAAGTCATACAGGCTGTGTATACACACATGTGTACACACATATGTGTACTCTCTGACCGCAATGCAATAGAATTAAAAATTTATAACAAAAATTGAGTCAAAAAAATTGTTAACTTGGAAGTTTTTATAAAAGTTTTCTAAATGATTCTTGGTTTTAAGAGAAAAAAAAACACAAATCATAAACTATTTAGAAATAAACCACAATTACGGAGCTACATGACCAGAATCTAGATGTGGTCAAAGCAGTACTCAGGAACGTGCATAGCCACAGGTGCACTGACAGCAAAACTGACATTAGGTGAATTCAGTTTTCAACCTAAGAAGTTAGCAAAATAAATCCAGAGGAAGTATAAGCAGAAATTACTAAAGATACAAGCAAAAATAAATAAAATGAAAACAAAATCCAATAATAAATGTTGTCAATCAAACCAAATGCTAGTTCATTGAAGGAAAAACAACAAAATAGATATTATTTATTTATTTATTTATTTTTTTGAGACAGAGTCTCACTCTGTTGCCTGGGTTAGAGTGCCATCGTGTCCGCCTAGCTCACAGCAACCTCAAACTCCTGGGCTCAAGCGATCCTCCTGCCTCAGCCTCCCGAGTAGCTGGGACTACAGGCACGCGCCACCATGCCCGGCTGATTTTTTCTGTTTTTAGTTGTTTGGCTAATTTCTTTCTATTTATGGTAGAGATGGGGTCTTGCTCTTGCTCAGGCTGGTCTCGAACTCCTGAGCTCAAACGATCCACCCACCTTGGCCTCCCAGAGTGCTAAGATTATAGGTGTGAGCCACCGCACCCAGCCCCAAATAGATATTTTTGAAAAGGACAATCGGGCAGAGCGTGCTAGCTCATGCTTGTAATCCTAGCACTCTGGGAAGCCAAGGTGGAAGGATCACTTAAGCTCTGGAGTTTGAGACCAGCCTGAGTAAAAGTGAGACCCTGTCTCTACTGAAAATAGAAAAATTAGCTGGGCCTGGTGGCATGTGCCTGTAGTCCCAGCTACTTGGGAGACTGAGGCAGGGAGATCGCTTGAGCCCAGGACTTTGAAGTTGCAGTGAGCTATGATGACACCACTGCACTCTAGCCCTTGTGACAGAGAAACAGAGGAAGACCCTGTCAAGAAAAGAAAGAAAGAAATAAACAGAAAGTAAGAAAGAAAAGGATCATCAAAGAAAAAAAGGTGTGAAAACAAAAATAACGTTTGTAATAAGAAAGACCAAGAATAGATATCTGAAGATTTTTAAAAATACTAGGCATTTCAACTCAACATCCTCCAAAAAAAAAAAAAAATACTAGGCACAATTTTATAGCAATAAATTTAAAAATTTAGACAAAAAGTTATGATTTACTTGTGAATGAAATGCAAATATCCAACAAATATATGAAAAGATGAAAATATTAAAGGAAAGCAGGTTTAGTCTCATTATAAGGACTAACTTCCTAACACATTGGAATGGTACACGAATGGCATGAACTCTGTCACTAGGAAGGGACATGACAGCCTCAGATGCTGGCTGAGAGGGGAACCAATTGTCAGGAGGAGGGGGCTGGTGCTCCTGGGGGATCAGAACAGAGATTCTCTGTTTCTATGATTTCCACGATCCACCTCCCTTGGCTGTTTGTTGTTTCCACCAGTGGCCCTTGTTATGGGCAGCAGAGTTGCTCTACCGATCTCTTTGAAGTCAGCAAGCAGGGGAGAGGTGGCCGTGAGCTCAGCCTTTTTTCCTGGCAGGGAGGAGGCCAGGTGGCCAGAGCAGAGGTCCTCACTACTCCTCACTCCTCGCCACCACCAGCCTCCCTGGTCTCCTGGACATGTATGGGAATGCTTCTGATCTGATTCGGTTAAGGTCAGGGCCCAGTGACCAGGCTCTGGGGCAGGGCTGCAGTCCTAGGGAAGCATGAAGAACAGGAAGTGACTAGTCCACAGACTGGACCGAGGGGGCCATGACTCACTGGTTGTGTGGGGGCAGGGATCACGCCCCTGCCATGCCAAATACACAACTGTAGGTCAGATAGAAGTGCACCGGAGTTGAGCAATGGCATGACAGGGGGTTGGGCTGCATTGGAGACCCCCGTCCCTGGGATAAGCAGGGGAAGCAGGAGCTGATCTGAGCAAGGAGAAGGAGTTGCTATGATGTGCAAGAAGCCCGCAAAGTTCCCAGCTTTGGCATTCTGCTCAGGCCTTGCCCCTCCCCTCTGCTGTATTCTGCCCACACACCCACGTTGGCCCAGAGTGGGAAACCTCATAGCCTTGCTCAGTCATGGTCAGGTTAGTCAAGGCCAGTAAACCAAGAGGGTGATGCATCATTGCCGCACTGGCATGCCTCCTTCTGGACCGGGCTGGGACTGGCCAGCCAAGTCCCAGGGTGAGTCACCCTTCGTTGGAGGACACTGCCTTCCCCTGATGGAGGATGTGAAGTGCTACTTTGTCCTCCTAGAGTTCCAGAGCATCCCAGAAAAGGAAAGACTGGGGAGCAGAGAAAAGAGAACATTTTTTTAAAAACAAGAATGTCAAAACCCCAAACATAATCAAGGTGCCTCCTTCTGGTGTTACTCACACCTGTGATTCACAGAGTTATACCTTGAATGTCTCTGGGCTTGGACGCATCGTCACTGACCCCAGCCAGATCTCATCCATCCCTTGCGGACATGAGTGTGTTCATCTCCCCACTGACCTCTTTGTTTCCAATTCCCTGCCCCCACCTCTAGGGTCCCCAGCTACCCACCCATACAGACCGAGCCCCATGTGTAAAGCTTCTAGGTGCTCCCATTGACTTCAAAGTAAAGCTAATATTTCACCCTGTCTTAGCTCAGACATCTGCAAAAGTAGGCTCAGGTATGGGTAGTTTGTTTGGAAGTGATTCCAGGAAGTGGAGAAGTGAGACAGGGCAGGAAGGAAAGCCAAGGAAGTGTAGATTATCACTGTGGGCAGCAGGCTCATCTTGCTGGGGACTCTCTGATGAGCTGTGTAGGAGACAAGTCAGAATTATCTATTGAGAGATGGGGAAACTGAGGCAGTTACCCATTGATTCCTACACTCATTGGTTGAGGATTGTCTTTGGGGTGCTAGAGCCCCAGATTGTCCAGACTACTGTAGACAAGCTGAGCAAGCTTCCGTGGTGCTGGAGAAAATTCTGAGGTTTTTGAAGTGGGACTGTCACATGTCCTGGAACTGTCCCCCATGCTGCAGATGAAGGTACCACAACGTCAGCAATGTTTTGGCCCCTAGCCTTCTTGCTTCACTGCCCATCATCAAGATCTCCCCATGATTGCAAGGTCAACACTGCAGCTCCAGCCCTCACGTCTGGGTCCCAAGCAGGGGGAAAGGTAAAAGAATACCTTGCAGCTGACAGTTCCCTTTTTGAGCAGCTTTTCCCAACAACTTCTGCTTACATTCCATTGGCCAGAACCCAGTCACATGACCAGACTTAGTCATAGGCATGCGATAGTTTTATTTCTTGTGCAGCTGAGATTTAGTGGTTCTATTACTAAGGAAAGAGGGGAATTGGGCGTAGGGCTGGGCATGCAGCCATCTCTACCATGCTGCAGTCCCTTTGTGAGAACACAAGTATCCTGTCCTCTTCAGCATCACTCTCAGTACCAAAGACGAGAAGAAGGAGGAGGGAATCCTGCCCACAGGAACGAGGTGGGGAGGCCTCTGTGACGTTCTCACCATTTGCAGAAACAGTAGCATGGGCGGTGAGAGGACAGGTGGGAATTCCCTTCTTTTGGACATCTAGAGCATTCCCTCCACATAGCCTCTCAGTAGGGGAAACTTCTCTGCTGTATTTTACAACACAAGTCATTTTCATGCTCAAATACTTATTCCTGGGACATTTTCAGTTTAGCACTTTTAACATACTTACCAACCTCAGTCAAGTGATGCCTTTGTTCCTCTTTCTTCTGGAAGCCTGGAGCTGTGTCCTCTTTGGGACTCCTTCCCCTGGTGTGGCCCATGATGGATGGTGTGGCCACTGGACCCTGGTGACCAGCTTTGCTCCTGTGGGGTGACTTTGAGACTCTGAGAAAGAGACACCCCCTCTCAATTGCACCATAAGTTTTGCCTATATCATTTTCATCTCTTCAACTCACAGGAATCCTAATTGTCAAGAAGCCATGTCTTACGCATTTGGACACTCCACACCCCTGAAGGCCTGTGGAAGGCAGGAGCTCAAGATCTGCTTGTTCTTGCTTGGTTGCCTATGACCTGTCACTGTGTGAGTGGCTAACGTAAATTATCTCCAAAGAGGGCAGCTGCCACTGTTTCCTTCTCTCCCTATATGTGAATGCTGCAACTCACTTCAAGAGGCACAGCCTAATTCCCCTTTCTCTGAATTGAGGCTGGCCTTGTGACTGAAGAGTGGAAGGGACATCTTGGGACTTCAGGACTCAGTCTTGAGAAGCCTTGCAGGTCTCATCTGGCTACCTTGCAATGTTTACTCTTGAGATACTCCTCAGACCCCAGCCACCATGCTCTGTGGACTCCCAAGCCACCTGGAAGGCCATGTGTAGGCTTTCCAGTTGATTGCCCCGGCTGAGTTCTCAGCAGACAATTAGCATCACCTGCCAGCCATATACATGCGCCATCTTGAATTTGGATCCAATCAAGTCTTCAGATAACCATAGCCCTAACTAACATCTGACCACAGCCACGTGAGAGAGCCCAAGTGAAAACTGCTGAGCTGAGCTCAGTCAATTCATGGAATCATAAGACACAAAAATCAATTATTTAGCCATGAAGTGTTAGGGCCATTTGTAATGCAGAAATAGATAAGCACAAGAGTGACTAAGTCAGGAAGAGAACCCCGAAGTTGTCTCGATCACCTAGGAATCCTGCTGGTGAGAAAGCACTGCCCCATTTACCTATCTGCCACACTCCTGCTCCAGGTGAGCTAAGGGCTGAGGCAGGTGACAGGTGGCATCCTTCTACCACTGTGGTTCCATTCATCCAGGTGTAAGCAGAAATCAGTATTTAACTATTAAGAGAGCAAAGACCCAACAAATATTTGCATGAAAGGATTTTTGTTCATCCTGTGCAAACGATCTGGCAGATTTTGTTGGTTGGTTGGTTCTCTTTGTTGTTATTGCTCTGGAGAAAATGTGGGAGAAAAAAAAAGAAATAGTCTTCTTAGAAGATGTATGGGATTTTTTATTTGTTTATTTTTCCTTATTTTTCAGGAGCTGACAATGCCCTATTTCCAGGCGAACAGCAAGGGAGTGTTTGTCAGAAGCTACTCAAAAGTCAGCTGATCATATCCATAGATGCCCCAGAAGTGATGTCAGCTTGGAAGTGGAGATATATTTGAGTCATTAGTGAATGCCTCAGCTCAGGAAGTATGCACCGCTCGGCTATATGTGGTTTACCGTACGGCAAGTGCAACCAAGAACACACCAAAACACAGACGGATGCAGAAAAGGGTCTGGGTAAGTGGACATGGAGAGCTGGAGAAAGGGGGGGCATGAATATACATATAGGGATATATAGATTTATAGTTAGAGTGACATATATAATAAGATGAATATAGATATCAGTATGTGCATTTAGAGACAAATATATGAAAAATGTAAATAAGTTTTCTATATATATGAGAAGTTATTTACCTATATGTGGGAAATATAGGTATTTCTATGGTAGGTTGATGTTTTTACTGGTGAGACAAGGTTGAGATAAAATGTTGAGAGGGGGCTGGGCATAGTGGCTCACGTCTATAATCCTAGAACTCTGGGAGGCTGAGGAGGGAGGATCCCTTGAGCTCAGGAGTTAGAGACCAGCCTGAGCAAGAGTGAGACGCCATCTCTACTAAAAGTAGAAAAAATTAGCTAGGGCATGATGGTGCACACCTGCAGTCCCAGCTACTTGGGAGGCTGAGGCAGGAGGATGGCAGGAAGATTGCATGAGTCCAGGAATTTGAGGCTGCAGTGAGTTATGATGACCCCACTGCACTCTAGCCAGGACGACAGAGCAAGACTCTGTCTATAAAAAAAAAAAAAAGAACGTTAAGAAGGATGGTAATTGTAAAAGTGTTTCTAAAAGTTTCTTTACTATTGTTCTCTTTTTAATAAAAATTATGGTTATGGAAACTGCCAAGCAACCTGGAAATATTCCTAATGCTGAGTTTGAAAACTGGTATACAGAATAACATGTGTACTGTGTGATTAAGTAAAAGAATATGTTCGAATGACAAAAACTGGAATGAAATATGTGAAATATGCAAAGATTGTGTTAGAGGAATGGGTTAGGTGATTACTTTTATTTAAATTTTTGTTGTCGTTTTTGCATTGTTTTCAATAAGCACAATTAAAAGGTGAAAGGTGCGTAGAAAAGAGAGAGGCTATTAAGCAGCAAAATTTTAAAACCTGGCTTGCCCAAGCAGGGGCAGTGGCTTGCCTTGACGCTGCTCTTTGGTTGTCTCAAGACCCAGGAGACACTAAGTTTGGCCTCTACGTTCCCCAGAGCAACTTACAGCATTGTGATGGGTAGATGCTGATGTGGAGGTTTTCCCAGTCTTTCTACAGGAAACCATGCCAGAAATTCAACACGAGAAAAGACTGACTCATTCATGCTCTTGCTTCCTCATTTAAGGAGGCCTGACAGCCTCACATTTAGGCTGCCCAAGGCCAACAGACCTTGGCCCTTTACCGGCCTCTGCTGGAACTCTTCCACATCTACCTGCCCAGAACAGCCCCAGGACCACCATCCTCGTGTAGCTCTGTGATACTGTCAAAGGTAGCTTAAGCCCTGCCAAGGTCCAGGAATCAGGGCGAGGGGGGCAATAATCTAGAGGTAGCCCAAGAGACAGAGCTATGAATGGAAGCCAAGGCTGAGAAACAGTGGGAGAAAAACTACTGGGATGTGCCAGGCTTCAGAGACCCTGGGGTCCACCGTAATTGTAGAGATAGAAGCTTATTGCCTGAGAATGTTCTTGAAGGGCTGTGACTCTACCTGCTGAGTAGCACCATCGCCTGTCTTCAGGGTCCCTCCTGGCCCACCAAACCTGCTAGAAGGCCTCCACACCACTTAGACTTGGTTGACTACTAAAGTGACTGTCACTGTTTTTGTACATCCTGTCCCCATCCCAATTTGTCCTACCTACCAACAGACAGCAATCTTGCTAAAATTTAAATTATATCACTTCCCTGCTTGAAACCTTCAAGGCCTCCCAGGGCCTGTTGAATAGTCAAATTTCTTTTCCTAGTCCATCGGCATCTGACGCTAACCAACTTTCCAGCTTGTTGACTTCAGTCAAATCAGTCTAGTCAGCACCTCCACAAAGGTCACCCACTGGCACCTCCCTGCCTCTGTGTCTGTGACCACAGGCCCCGCCGCCTTCCAAAGCTGACCCAGCTTGTGTCCTACAACAAAATTATTAGTATAAATGAGCTGAAAAATGATCAAACGACTAGTTATTTTTTTTGCAGAAGTAGGAGATACGATGGGAAAATTTTCCAACTGGTTTTCTGAAAACACTTCCCTGGGAGGTGTCAGCAGGTGTGGATGCAATCTGTGTCCTCCCTAGGAAAGTGTAGTGTACACAAGCACATCTAGTTTGAAAAATCCTGTGTTTAAAATAAAAGTCAAAAAAAAAAAAACTCAAAAACCCTAGCATTTAGCCCATCAGTTCCCAAATGTGTTTGATTACAGAACTCTGATTTCCTGCCACACCTATTAGCATCCCTTGGAAGAAACATTTTGTGGGTCATGAATGGGAAATGTTACTTTAAGTAGTTCTTTTTTTCACTCTGGTCTGCCCACAAATTTTTTAAAATTTCAATCATCTTTATCCCATACATCCATAAATATAGTATTTGGAGGAAGTCTTAGAAGATCAGTTGTCTCCCAATATTTCTTCTCCCCTTTTTCCAGATAATACTTTTTTAGCTGGGCACATGGCTGCTAACAAGAATAAAACTGGCTTTGTCCAGCCTCCTCTGCAGCTACATGTGGCCATGTGACTAAGTGCCAGCCAAGGGATGTGAGAGAAGTGAAGGGTTTAGGTTCTGGGCTGTGCCCGTACAAGAGGGGTCTGTCCTTCCCCCTCCACTGCACACTGGCTAGAGTGCAGAGGGATGCGGAGCCATATTGAATCTGCAGTTAAAAGCACTACCCTTGACAGGACAGAGCAAGAGGGTAGAGGGAGCTTGAGCTTCTGGCAACATCACAGAATTGAGATGTTCTACCAGCTTGGACCTTTATATTATATAAGAGGAAAAATGATTTCTATCCTGTTTAAGCTAATATTATTCTTGGCCTCCGTCACATGCAGCTGAACCTATACTCTCACAAGTGCAGTCAGCATTTATTGTCTCGTCTGACCAGAACATACCCCTGTCATTTGGGAAATGCTTCCTCACTCTCTGATAATGTAGTTCTTGGCAGTTTCCAGGACTCCGTTTCCCTGTCCATCGTGATGGTTCCAGGGAAGGATACACCCTCTGTGTTGGACAAGCAGAACTGTCCCTGGAATGTTTCTACTATACCTGGAGCTGTCAGGGAAGAGCCTTTTTCCTTTTTGGCCATGAGATTGTAAGAACATGAATGAAGCTTCCCAAGGATCTAGTTCCAGCCTCCTTGTGGAGACTGATGGCTTGAGAAATAGAGGCTACACAGAAGAGTAACTTAGGTTGGACTCCCCAGACCCAGACCCTGAAGTGAGGATTCATGTGCAAGAGGTTATTAAGGAAGGGCTTCTGGGAATGGGGGGAAGCAGGCCAGAGAAAAGGAGGAGATGGCGTGTAGGGTTATCCTGCCTCCAGGGAAGAGAGCTGGGCTTTCCTTCTTCCATACTCTCACCCTGGGAAATATAAAATCCCAGTGCTTATGAACAGGTCCAGAAACTCCAGGCAGTGCTCTCCTGAAAGTCACAGGTGTGGGAAGGCACCGGGAAGGCCCCAAGGGTGGAGCACACAAAGCCAGTGAGAGGAGATCAACGCAGGGGGCTCCATGCTCCTTGCCCTGGGGTCTGGCTTTGGTGGCTCACACTGCGGGGGCTTCACTGTGTATCCTGGCCCAGTGTGGCTGGCTGGGGCTCCAGGGTGTGGTCAGCGCTGCAGGAGGGCAGGGCTGGAGCCAGAGCCTGGCAGAGGCCTGGCACCAAGGACTGTGCTGGGGAGGCCACCTGGGGTCTGGATGGAGAGCAGGGACAGGGCCCAGGCAAGCAGGTGCCAGCTCAGAGGCCTGAAACAAGAGAGCCCAAGGCCAGTCTGAGGCTTGGGGTGGTGGGGATTGATGCAACAAAGTGGGGGAGACTGGAAAAGGGCCTTCTCTATCTCTCCCTCACTCTCGGACTGTCCCCCTTGAAGGAGATCAGACTATACCACCCCGAAATATGCCACATTGGCACAAGATTTATTTTGAGCTGAAGGCAATTATGAAATAGCAGATAGGAGGAACTCTCCGCCCTTCATATTTCTGCCTAAAAACAGAACATAAATTTTCATTTGTAAAGATGTTTCCCTGTCCCTACCGGGAAGAGGAGAGTGACTCCTACTCACTGTTGTCACTGGAGGTGGCAGCAAGATGAGTCTGCATAAACTCAAACTAAATAACCCCTGTCTATCACTGGCTCCCCTCTGAGATTTACTTTCCTACAATTTACAGCCCCTAGAAGCCCAAGCCCCTTTTCCTTTGTCTAATCACTTCTCCACATTTTATCACCCTTTGTGAAAGTGATATAGAAGCTCTCAGGCCTAACTACTGACTTAGGTTTTTACGTATTTTCTGTGAAGTCCCTACGTACATACAAAATCGTCTTTTCTCCTGTTACTTCATCTTTTCAGTTTGATTTGCAGGCCCCAGCTACAGAAACTAAGAGGGCAGAGGGAAAGTTTTTTCTCCCCTACATCCTCAACTCCACCCTCTGCTCTTTCTCCTTCTACGACTATTTTCTTGCAGACCTGTGGCTGTGTGTTCCTTGTGCCATGACTGTCACTTATTCCTTTGTGTGGGCACTTCTGCCAGCAACTCTCCTCAAAGTACAACCCTTGCCCCCCGCCCAACTCTCAGCTTCCCCTTGGCCTGCCCATCCTGGCACCAGCTTTCATAGTGGATCCCTGGTAATGCCCCATCTTGGACTAGCTCTGTGCGCCCATCTCTGGCCAGTGAATGGCTGGCACCTGCAACCTGAGCACAGGAGCCTCAGTGACTGCCTGGAGAGCTGGACGTGTTTGGGAGTTTTAAGCTCCCCCTTCGCAATGGGGAGTAACGTGTGCAAGTACGGCAACCCTGTCCTTTTGCCTGGAGGTCCCTAATTTATATGCCAGTCACTCCCTCTCCTCACAGGTTTCTCCTAAGAGAGCTCTTAAAAAGCACTTGCACCTGAAACTTTGATTCAGGGACAGCCTGATTCATGCCCCAAAGGTTCATCAAGATGCTCATTTTGCAACAGTGCACAGCAATGGTGACATCGTGATGTGTCCCTAGCAGCCACATCCCCTTTTATCACCTGCAACCAATTTTTCTTGGTTAAATCTTGACTTTCCCATTCTTAGCCAAGCAGTATGGGGGGATTGACCCACACCCATGCTCCCACAGGGACCCTGATGGGTTTAAGACATGGCGGCCACTCCCGTGGTCATCATGGCTGGGAAACCCAAACAGATCCAGCACAGGAGGCAACTGCGTGCGAGTCCAGGAAGAAAGCCCGTGAATGAGGAAGGATGTAGTCCATAACTGCTGGTGCTGTCCGGCCTGCCTGGGAAGGGAGGCAACATCCGGAGACAGTGCTGGGACAGGAAGAAAGAGAAACTGGGCTTGGTCACATCATCTGAGCCCTGGGAAGAGGACTATTCTGATACAGAAGTCCCCAAATTCCCTTTTACTTATTTAGCCAATTTGAGTTTTCCCCCCACCCCAATTGGTACCCTGAAGAGTCCTGAATGATTAATGATTCATTGTCTCCCTTTGGAAGTGGACCTATTTTGAGATTATCATTATTATTTATTTATTTATTTTGGAGACAAGAGTCTCACTCTGTTGCCCGGGCTAGAGTGCTGTGGTGTCATCCTAGCTCACAGCAACCTCAAACTCCTGGGCTCAAGCCGTGCTCCTGTCTCAACCTCCCGAGTAGCTGGGACTACAGGCATGCACCACCATGCCCGGCTAATTTTTTTCTATTTTTAGTAGAGATGGGGCCTCGCTCTTGCTCAGACTGTTTTGAGATTATTTTGAGGAGTTCTTTAAGACATCCTGAATGCTCCATTATAAGGGTGAATCAAAAAGCATCTTTTCCCCTAGGGGGAAGGAGGAGAGGGAATTAGTGCTTAGTGAGTATAAAGTTTCAGTTTTGCAAGATGAAAAAGTTATAAAGATCTGTTTCACAACAATGTGAATATACTTACCACTATGGAACTACACACTTAAAAATGGCTAATATGGTAAATTGAATGTTATGTGTTCTTTACCATAATAAAAAAATCATGCAGAATGCAGGTGTATACATTTATCTAAGTGCATCGAGCTGTATAGTTAAGATGGAGACATTCTATGGTAATAGATTGTAACCTGGTAAAGTTGATTTAAAGTTATAAATTAAAAGTGAAAAGAATCTTTTCCCTACAGGGGTCCAGCCTCACGACATCCTGTGAGATCATGTTTTGCAATTGCACCCAACCACTTCTCCAGACAAGGAGTGTCCTAAGGGACACTGTGGTCTGGTTGTTATTGGACCCCAGATGCAGTGACTTGAGAATCAACCATTAAATACTGTTGTATGGATGGACTCACCAGTGTGTAGACATCGGTTATGTAACAGGCATCTGTATATATTCTCTGTATTATTCTGCCTGTATCTATTCTCTGATTGTTATTCTTTAAAGCCATTCATTCATTCTTTCACTATTTACTGAGCAGCAGCTAGCTGACAGGCACTATCCTAGGTGCTGAGGATACACAGAGACCAAAACAGACAAAAATCTGTGCCCTTGTGGATTACATTCTAGTAGGGGAACTAGTCATAAATAAGATAGCTAAAACAGATACTACGATAGATGGTGGTAAGTATTAAGGAGAAAAAGAAATCAGGATCCGGGATACAGAGCTTGGGAGATGGGGTTTAGCCTCACTGAGAAGGTGACATTTGAGTAAAGACTTCATGAATGAACCACAGATGTCACCCTCACTGCCTGTGGAAGTACAGCCTGGGCAGAGCACTAAGGAAATTGACCTGGGAGAAAAGGGAGGACGTGGACACGTCAGTTACATACAGCCCGGCCAGGTTCATGGCTTCATGTGTGTGTCCTGTGCAGTCACACAGGGACCCACAGTTAGAAGGCCCCCATGTTTGGTTTAATGCTCTGCTGTTGGTACCTTGATTGACCTTCTTCCTTTCTTTGTCTTTCTTTCTCTCTCTCTTTCTTTTCTTCCTTCCTTTCTTCTTTCTTTCTCTCTCCCCTTTCTTTTCTTCCTTTCTTTCTTTCTTCTTTTTCTTTCTTTCACTCTGTAGTCCAGGCTGGAGTACAGTGACAACATCACAGCTCACTGCAGCCTCCAACTCCTGGGCTTAAGTGATCAGCCTCCCAAGCAGCTGGGACTACAGACATGCCACCACACCCAGCTTATAATGCCATTTAATATCCAAGGAGTTAAGTATTTCCTCAAGATTCTCCTTTGAAATTTTTTCTGGCTATTATCATATCTTTAATTTCTAGATAGATTTCAGAATCACTTTGTCAGTTCACCCCACCTCTCCTATGTGATTTTGATTAGAAGGGAATTGCATTTGCAGATGAATTTATATTTCTTTACAATATTGAGACTTACTAGTTTAATAAAATAATCTTTTTAATATCTCAGTAAGGTTTTATGATTTTCTTCAAATGTATTAACTTCCTACTAATTTGATCTCCAAGGATTATGTTTGATAGATAGTGTAAATGAGACTCTTATTATGTTTCTTAAATGTTATTCTAGTATAGTAGAAGCGTTTTCAATTTTTATATTCTTTGTAACCTTCTATCCTATTAAATTCTCTTGGCTGGGCATGGTGGGTCACGCCTGTAATCCTAGCACTTTGGGAAGCAGAGGCGGTGGGAGGATCATTTAAGCCCAGGAGTTCAAGACCAGCCTTGGCAACGTAGCAAGATCCCATCTCTACAAAAACTAGAGACACCTGTAGGCCTAGCTACTCAGGAGGCTGAGGCAGGAGGATCGCTTGAACCCAGGAGTATGAGGTTGCTGTGAGCTATGATGATGCCACTGCACTCTACCAACTGTGACAGAGTGAGACTCTGTCTCAAAAAAAAAAAAAAAATTCTCTTATTAGGACTAACAGCTTTTTAAAAAAATTCTATTGTTTTTTGTAGGTTGCAACCAACTTATTTACAAATTATGATTAGTCTCTCATTCTTTCTTTCATTTTATTTTATTATTTTTTTTATCAATTTTATAATTCTCATTTCTGCTGTGAGAGTGAAACTTACTGTGTTAACTGATGCACTTTTCATTTCCAGTATTTTCAGTGACCCCATGACTGTTTCTCTCCAGCCTGGCAGAAGCTAGGGTGTTCTCTGTCTACTGGCTTAGGGAAGGAATGACGGAGCAGAATGTAGGAAAAGGAAGTCAAGTTCTTGGAATTTGTAGTGTCTAAAGCCCTTATCAGACTTGGAACGGCAGATGAGGAAGTGACGGAGCGTCTATGCTAGGTTATTCAATGTAATGACCCTGCTGTCCGTCGGCTGCTACTGTCCATGATGAGTTAAGTACAGATCTCGAAAACAAATATGTAGAAGCTTTTATAGCAATTTGCTGTTGCCACAATATCCAAGGGCTTGATTGGCAGAATCATCTCACTGAGGCATGTACAGGCCAAAAATATTAATCCATGACCATTGGAAGTAAAACAAAGTTGGTCTTTCTTCTTACATGTTTTGATATGTACTTCTTTAGACTAACTAAAAGTGTCTAGATTCAGAGAAAGAAGACAGTTAGAGACAAACAGGTAGGTTCGAAACTGCCATTATGTCCCTGCATCCTGTCCTCCACCTCAGAAGCCCGAGCAGTGCCAAAAATGGGCGGTGGGGGATGGAAGGGGCGAGTTGCCAGTAGGACAACCAGATATCCTCGACAGACCAGGAAACTGGAATCTGAAGGGCCCCTTGTTCTACGTAGAGTCTGGGTGCAATTGCAAGATCCTGTCATTTCTTTGGGCAGTGACAAAACTGTGGGCACAGCTGGGCAGCCGGGTCTGGATAGCCCACACAGTTCCCATGTGCCCCAGCACGGGGCTGGAGCAGCAGAACGACTTGACATATGTCCAGAAGGAACCCAAGGGCAATGAAGAATTGAACACTCCCACCAAATGGGCACAAAGGCCACCTAAAGCTCCTAGGTGCCCAAACGGGATGCAGAAAGAGTTGAGAGACACAGACCCGAAGAACATTCATAGCTGAAAACAAGGAATAACACAGCGGCTACCCGTATGCACCAATACCAGGGGTCTAGACAAGACAAAGTGTATCTTAGCAAATGCCAGTGGGGGCAGACGCTTCTCCTCCCTAGAGGCCTTGACACTAAGCAACACCCTCTCTCCCCAGATGAGATGGCAAAGCTGTCAGGAAGGGGAACGCTCTCATGATGACCAAGAGTAAATTTCCATCACCTAGGAAAATGGTGACTCATGATTGAAATTCAAAGGAATTTTTTAAAAAGCAGAAAAAATTTGGAAAGCCTCATTTCTCATAAACCTGAGTCTGCGGACTGAGAAGCTTGCTTACTTCGGCTTTGCTTAATCAAAATGACAAATGTTAGTAGGCACTTTTACCTTGTTTCTGATTTTAATAGGAATGCATCTGGTATTTTTATTGTTAGAATGGCATTTGGCATTAATTCTTCATGTTCTTGATGATGTTAAAGTTCATCTATTTCAAGTTAGCTAGAGAGTTTTAGTATGTCTTTTTATTAAATCAGAAATAGATGCTGAATTTTATCTAATGCCTTTTGGCATGTATCAAGAGAGTCATAAGATTTTTCACCTTCAAGCTGTTAAGGTAATGAAGTACACAACAGATTTCCTTAAAATACCTTTGACTTTGCCCATTTGTTTTATTACATGGCTAGATTTTATCACCTTATAATTTCTTTACAATCTTAAAATCAATATTTATAGGTGAGTTTGGCATGTACAGTTTTTTTTAACATTCATTTGGAGGAGCTTTGATATGGAGGTTACAGCCAGCTTGTTAAATGAACAGTGATGCCTCTAAACTTGTCTCATGCTCTAGATTCTAAAATACAAAACTATTTACAGTTTTTCTTCAAGGTTTACTAGAAAATTTCCCCAGTTTTTTCTAACTGGGTCTGAAAATTTGGAGGCATAAGGCCTCTGATGACTCTTTTCCTATCCTCCAGAGTTAGTTGGTCTATTTAGATTTTCCATTTCTTCTTGAGTAAATTTCATTAATTTACATTTTTAAAAATTTATTGTTATTATTATTATTATTTAATTTAGAGATAGGGTCTAACTATGTTGCCGGGGCTGGTCTTGAAACTCCTGGCCTCAAGTGATTCTCCTACTTAGGCCTCCCAAAGTGCTGGGATTACAGGCATGAGCCACTGTGCCCAGCCTAATTTACATTTTCTTATTTTAAAAAAGTCCATTTCACGCCAGGCACAGTGGCACACACCTATAGTCCCAGCTACTTGGGAGGCTGAGGCAAGAGGATCGCTTAAGCCCAGGAGTTTGAGTCTAGCCTAGGCAACAGACTGAGACCCTGTTTCTTAAAAAAAAAAAAAAAAAAGTCCATTTTATTTTGATTTTTAAACTCTCACATAAAGTTATACCTAATATTCTGTTACCTGAATGTCTATTCCGAATCCTGGAGTTTCATCTGAAAGCAGTATTCTTGGACTCCAGATATCCATTGCCGTCTCCAAAGTCCTCTCTGATCCCACCACAAATATGAATCTTTTGTACGTTTCCCCTGTCAGTAGCAACTCTCCTCTAATTCTCCTCCTTCATTTTCTTTTGTGTTCCTGAATCTTCTCATGAGCCAAGTGCCTCTTCTCATTTTTACCCACAGGAGCCTGTTTTTTGTCCAGTGTCAATAGTTGTGATAGGAGTTTCCTGTTCTAACCTTCTAGTCCCAGACAACGAAAAAAAGCCATATTTTCTCTGGGCTTATTTACTAGATTTATTTATTTTGTTTTGTTTTGTTTTGTTTTGAGACAGAGTCTTATTGTGTTGCCGGGCTAGAGTGCCGTGGCATCAGCCCAGCTCACAGCAACCTCAAACTCCTGGGCTCAACCGGTCCTCCTGCCTCAGCCTCCCGAGTAGCTGGGACTACAGGCATGCGCCACCGTTCCTGGCTAATTTTTATATATATATATATTTTTAGTTGTCCAATTAATTTCTTTCTAATTTTAGTAGAGATGGAGTCTCGCTCTTGCTCAGGCTGGTTTCGAACTGCTGAGCTCAAACTATCCGCCCGCCTCGGCCTCCCAGAGAGCTCTCATATGTTTTTATGTTACTAATTAGCATCCTCTTCTTTCAGCTTAAAGAACTTCTCATTTCTTAAAGAACTTCTCATTTCTCATGAGGCAGGTCTAACGGTGATAAACTCCCTCAGCTTTTGTTTGTCTGAGAAAGTCTATCACCCTTCACATTTGAAAGACGGGATTGCTAGGTATAGTATTCTTAGTTGACAATTGTTTTCTTTAAGGATTTTGAATTTATCAGTTCACTTCCTTCTGGTCTGAACGATTTCTGCTAAAAAAATCCACTGATAATCTTAGAGGTTCCCTTCTACATAACAATTTGCTTTTCCCTTGTTGCTTTCAAAACTCTCTCTTTGTCTTTAGCTTTTGATAATTTGATTATGATGTGTCTCAGTGTGGGGTTCTTTGGATTCATCTGATTTGGTGTCCTTGGGGCTTTCTGGATCTGGGTTTCTATATCCTTCCTCAGGCTTGGAAAGTTTTCTGCCATTATTTCTTTGAATATATTTCCTGTCCCTTTCTCTTTCTTTTCTCCTTCCAGCATATTGATACTATATACGTTGTTATGCTTAATAGTGTCCCATAAGTCTCTTAAAGTATGCTCACGCTTTTTTATCCTTTTTTCTTTTTGTTCCTCAGATTGTCCAGTGATTCATTATTCTACTTGATCTAGTCTGCTGTTCAACCTCTCCATTGAATTTTTTAGTTCAGTTATAGTATACTTCAGCTCTATGATTTCTGTTTGGTACTTTTTAAATACTTCCTATCTCTTTGTTGTAATTCTCAGTTTGTTATTTCATTGCTCTTCTGACCTAGGTGACCATCTTCATGACCATTATTGTGAATTCTCTTTCAGGTAAATCACATATCTTCACTCACTTGGGTTGGTTTCTGGAGATTCATCTTGTTCTTTTATTTGGAACATATTTCCCTGTTTCTTTATTTTCCTGACTCTCTGTGTTGGTTTCTGCACATTAGATAAGAAAACTACCTCTCTCAGTCTTGTCAGACTGGCCTCATGTAGGAGAAAGATCTCACCAATCTGTCTGACCAGAGATTTTAAGATGCCTCTCAAGTCTTTGTGTTTTTCCATACTGCTGTCTCTGTTTCTGGTGGCCCCTGCTGGAACACAGAATGTGCCACACAATGTCAGTATCCTGAGACCAGTAAGGAAGGAGCCAGGCTCTCTAGATGTAGCTGGAAAGGTTGAGGTGTTGGATATCTGTTCCAGTTCCTTCTATCTTTATGGTAAAGCTGAGCGTGGACATATATCTCCCACTCTTTCTGCACTAAGCTCGGGAGAAGATCTGTGGCAAGTGCCTGTACTCACATTCAAGCTACACCCTCTGATCCTGGGGAGGAGATAGCTGCTGGAAGTGAGCGCATTATGTATCTACCTCTTAATTTTCTCTGGTCTTGGGCCACACAGAAATGCAAAGCCCCTCAACTTCCAGAGTTAGGTAATTAAGGAGACAATGCCTTGGGTGGCAGCTATAGAAGTTGTGGCACTCAGTGCATAGCCAAACTCCTTTCAGGAGGAATGCATAAGCCTGAATTTATTTCTGGGATGAGCCAAAAGAAAGTCTCATGATATGCCAAGCTCTGGAGCCAGCTTCCAGAGGGCTATTGTTTGTTTGCCCCATTAGCTCTCTGGTGCAAGTTTTTTAGAAGCCAGACCATCAAGTAACCACTGGAAGTGTGCCAAGAAAATGGGAGCTGTACGTTCCCTCCCTTTTCTGCACTGCTCCAAGGGAGAGTAGTCCTGGAAGTGTTTGCTTACCCATTTAAAACCGTCTCTTTGTTCTGTGATCTTGGGAGACTCACATATGCCTAGTCCCTTCTGTTCCCAGAGCTAAGAGGTTTAGGATGGAGTCCTTTGGAAGGTAGCTGAAAAGTTGGGGCACTTGATGCATGGCATAAACCCCTTTCATGGAGAAACAGGGAGCTGCAATTTTATTATTTATTTATTTTATGTATGTATGTATTTTTGAGGCAGGGTCTCACTCTGTTGCCCAGGCTAGAGTGCAGTGGCATCATCATAACTCACTGCGATCTCTGGGCTCAAGAGACCCTCTTGCCTCAGACTCCTGAGTAGCTGGGACCACAGGTGCACACCACCATACCTGGCTAATTTTTCTATTTTTTGTAGAGACCAGGTCTCTCCATGTTGCTCAGGCTAGTCTTGAACTCCTAGTCTCAAGGGATCCTCCTGCCTTGGCCTCCCAAAGTGCTGGGATTACAGACATGAGCCACCACGCCTGGGCTGGAGCTGCATTTTTAAAGCCTTTTCTCTGCACCCTGCTCCACTCCTGAGGGATGAAGCCCATGAAAGTGTTTACATGCCTATATAAAATTGCCATTTTTTCCCTGTGATCTAGAAAGATTCACATATACTTAACCCCCTCTCCTCCCAGAGCTAGGAGGTTTAGGATGCAGTCCCTGAGTAGAAGCTGTGGAGTTTGATGTGTGAACAACTCCTTCCAGGAGGAATTCATAGACCTTGGTCTATTGATGGAGCAAGCTCAGGGAGAAAGCTTAGAAAGTGCCAGTCTGCTTCTCAGGCTGGCTACAGGTTAACATTTGCCTGACCCTTTACCTCCTTGTAGCAAGATAGTTAGATGGCAGGCTGCCAAGTATCCACAGGAAGAGTATGACCCTTCCAGGGAAACACAGGAGACTGCATTTTATTTATTTATTTATTTATTGAAACAGAGTATCTCTCTATTTCCTGGGTAGAGTGCAGTGGCGTCATCATGGATCACTGCAATCTCCAACTCACAGGCTCAAGCAATTCACCTGCCTCAGCCACCCGAGTAGCTGGAACCACAGGCATGTGCCAGGACACACAGCTAATTTTTCTATTTTTCGTAGAGATAGGGTCTCGCTCTTGCTTAGGCTAGTCCTGAACTCTATCCCGATCTCAAGCAATCCTCCTGCCTCAGCCTCCGAAAGTGCTAGGATTGCAGGTGTGAGCCACCTCACCCAGCCATGGGGCTGCATTTTTTAAGCCCCCTCTCTCCACTGCTCCCGGGGAATGAAGCCCTTGGAAGTGCTTGAACGCAAGTATTAAACCATTGGCTTTTCCTGTGATCTAGAGAGACCCGTGTATGTCTACACTTCTCTGCTCCCAGAGTTGGTGAATTAAGAGCCAAACCATGGGGAACCTTGGAGTTAGGGTAGCGCATTTGAGGTCAACCCCTTTCTCCACAGGGAGAAGCTGGAGGTTCGGGATTCCTTTCCCAGTTTTACGTGCAGTGCCTGGGGTGGGTTCTGTACCCAAGTGTGTCTCAGCTTTTCCTCCCCATTTGATGTGGATGTTTTCTCAAATGCCCCATGGATGGGAGTCTCTCAGCTGGTCTCTGGTTTTCTGTTGGAGGGAATTAATCCATGAATAGATATTTATTTGGTGTATCTATGGGTGGAGGGAGAGTGAGGAGCTTCCTAATTATGCCATGTTGCTGTCATCATTACCAAATGTTCCTTAGACTTTTTTAAAGCTTTGGTTAATTTCAAGAGTTCTGGAAAAGTTGATTTTGACACTTTTGTGAGTGGTTTTCTTGCTTTTATGGAGGAATGAATTTTCAGATGTCTTTACTCTGCCCTTCTGGAAGTGCTTCTTCAGATCACTTTTATTTTAAGAAGTATAAAGCTTTAAATGATATTTGTTGCTCATAAGAAAAGTCATCATTGAGTATAAAGTCCACTCTAAACATGAAAAATAAAAGTTATTTTTTTTGTTTCCTGTGTGTTTTCCCCTGACAGTAGAATTTAAGTCCTTAACCAATCTGAATGTGAATTTCACTTCTTAAAAAGCATGTTAATTTTTTTTCGTTGTGCTCGCTCACATCATGGTCTTGGGTCATGACATGACATAAAACAACAGGATTTCTCTTTCCAGAGAAGTTAAAATCCTTAATGAGAATGTCATTGAAAATATCGTTTTCTTTTTGATAACACAGTCAAGACTAAGGCCGTTCCCTGGCAACACTTTTTTTGTTGTCTTTCTCCAAGATTAGGCCCTAAATTCAGAGTAATAAAACCATCAAGCCATCTTTTACACCAAAATCATCTTACACTTCCCAGACAGCTACTGGATTACGCCAAAAATTTGCTCCCACACAACATGGCACTCATAATTCAGAAGGACACAAGGAGGGATGCTAAAAATACTTAGGTATAATTGGCATGCTCCATATTTTTAAAATTAGTTTCTCAGTATTGTAAGAACTGACTTAGCCACCATGTCCACAATGTAGAGAAAGATGTCAAAGCAAAAAGAGGGGTTCATCCCTTCTAGATGATTTTTATGCAAGGTAAAGTGTTGTGGCTGTGATCGTGACCTTCCTGGAAGGATAAAAACATACTTGTATTCACGTGCAAGGGCTTTCATGATGACTGTCAAATTTATTTCCACGATGATTTCATTCCTTTTATTATTGGTAGTAATTGTGGTGCACATCTTAAAAATGGACTGTAAGAGCCTCAGGATGTGTAAATACATTCACCATATCAGCCACAGAGCTAAAGCAAATAGAGGACAAATGGAACTATCGAAAATAAGTTAGTTACACTGGCTGAGAAAACTAACTCTCCCTGTCCCGCTTTCCTCCCCCAGGTTCTAATATGTTCCCCTCAAAGTAGCCATCAATGGAGACCTCACGAACTATAGCAGTCACCAGTGGTCTGTGCTGTTATGTGTTACGTTCCGGTGAATATTCTTCTCTTTTTCATTCTGATATTGAAAATTGATAGATTGAGCCAGGTGTGGTGGCTCATGCCTGTAATCCTAGCGCTCTGGGAGGCCAAGGCGGGAGGATTGCTTGAGCCCAGGAGTTCGAGACCAGCCTGAGCAAGAGCGAGACCTCGTCTCCACAAAAAGTAGAAAAATTAGTCAGACGTGGTGGCGTGTGCCTGTAGTCCCAGCTACTGGGGAGGCTGAGTGAGGCAGAAGGATTGCTTGAGCCCAGGAGTTTGAGGTTGCAGTGAGCTATGATGATGACGCCACTGCACGTTACCCAGGGTGACAGAGAGAGGCTCTGACTCCAAAAAAACAAAAAAGAAAGAAGGAAAGAAAGGAAAAGAAAGTTAATAGATTGTCCAGATGATTTGGTACTGTCAATAGCTGATTTCTATTATTCTTTCGTTTGTCTATAGACACCTGCCATACTTTATTGACAGAAAATAGACTTGTGTATCTGACATCACCACCATAAAGTAACACTTAGTTGAGTCAACCTACCAGAGTCCTGAGACTTGGGATTTCCAGCAAAATTTCAGCCCCAAAGCAGAAGACTTCTATGGAGGAAAATGCTAATCTAAGAACTTGTAACTAAAAATAATTTTAAAGAGATGAGTAAAATTAATGAAGGACATATGATTGTGGTTATTGTCTTAGTATTTTTGGTAAGATACTTCATGTTCTTTTTCATTTATTTATTTATTTATTTTTGTCATATGATACAGCACATTTTCTTTCCTCTAGTCTCTAATGCTCAATTTAGCAGACCATACTTGTGCCAATTGGAATAAACACTCTCTCTTAAAAAAAAAAAAATCCTTGGTCAACAGGCCACTCTCCTAAATGTCTCTACTGGCGTTGTCTCCATCTACACCAAGAATAGACTCTGTCCTTTGTTGCCAGCTTGTTCCAACCAATCTCTTGAAGTTCATGATGGAATAGAGTTTGTCTCAGATGATAGATTTTTATAAAGCCATATGCTAAATTCCTTAGAATACTTTCCCTCGTGGACACACCCCACAAAAACTCAGAATCATGTAAAATTCCCTGTGTGCTATGAGAGAGTATCCTATAGGCCATATTTTATTTATGTATTATTTTTTTACTTACCCTAAAATTTGCCTACTTTAACTTTACAATGATTTTGCTGAGTAATACAACCTCATGATAAATGAGTTTTAGAACATTTTCATTCCCCCAATAATTTTCATCTTCCCTCATGCCCATTTATAGTTAACCCCTGTTCCGACTCCCAGCCCCAGACAATCACTAATCTACTTTGTCTCTATAAATTTGCATTTCCTGGACATTTCATATAAGTAGAATCATACAATAGGAAGTCTCTTACGTCTGGCTTTTTCACTTAGCATTATGTTTTTGAGGCTTCTCTATAACAGCACGTGTCCATAGTCTGTTACTTTTTATTGCTGCATAGTATTCTATTGCCTGGGTATACCACATTTTGTCTATCCATTCACCAGTTGATGTAAATTTAGGTTATTTCCAGCTTCGGGCTATTATGAATAACAACAGATAACATTATGGACATCCATGTGTAAGTTTTGCTATAATGTTTAATTTACTCAAATGAGTATCTTCTTTGATGAAATATTTGTTCTTTCTTTTGCCCATTATTCGATTGGGTTGTCTTATTGTTGAATTATAAGTGCTGTTTTTATATTATGGATACAGATCTTTTATTGGATATGTTTTATGAATATTTCCTCTAATCTGTTACTTATCTTTTAATTTTATTAATGGTGTCTTTTAAAGTGTAAGAATTTTGAATTTTGATAATGTCCAATTTATCAGTTTTTGCATTGACTTACTATACTTTTGGCCCAAAAAAGAAATAAATGGACCAGGCATAGTGGCTTTTCCCTATAATCCCAGTTACTCAGGAGGCAGGAGGATTGCTTGAGTCCAGGAGTTCAAGACCAGCCTGGGCAACATAGTGAGACCCCATCTCTACAAAAACAGTTTTTAACCACTCCCCAAACAAGAAATAAATGAGGGTGGAAGTTTTAATCTAATAAATCTTTGCCTAACATGGGGTGTAGAAGACATTTTCCTGTTTTATTCTAAAAATGTTATTGTTTTATCTATTACATTTAAGCCAATAGTCCATTTTGAGTTAATTTTTGTGTTTGGTATGAGGTAAAGGTCTAAATTAATCTTTTTTCATGTGGATAATCAATTGGGCACCATTTGTTGAACAGACTATCCTTTCCCCAATGAATTACCTTAGCACCTTTGTCAAAAATCAGTTAACTAGGCCGGGCGCGGTGGCTCATGCCTGTAATCCTAGCTCTCTGGGAGGCCGAGGCGGGCGGATTGTTTGAGCTCAGGAGTTCGAGACCAGCCTGAGCAAGAGCAAGACCCCATCTCTACTAAAAATAGAAAGAAATTAATTGGACAAGTAAAAATATATAGAAAAATTAGCCGGGCATGGTGGCACATGCCTGTAGTCCCAGCTACTCGGGAGGCTGAGGCAGTAGGATTGCTGGAGCCCAGGAG
>CAUYSK010118438.1:0-12125 GCA_963575035.1 Avahi laniger
TCCATTTTTCTACTGAATTATTTTGTTCTTATTGATTGTTCTTCATATATTTTAAGAAGTAGAATATATGTCCATTTTATGTGTTGAAAAAACTTTTCCTTAGTTTTGGCTTATCTTTACACTTTCTGTAGTTTCTTTTGATAAATTGAAGCTTTTAGTTTAATGTAGATAATAGTCTACTTCTTTTCCTTTATTGTATATACTTTTTGTGCCCTTTAGGATTTAAGAAAGGATTTAATACATCCTTTCTTAGCTTGAAGCCATAAAGCCCTCTTTGATGTCATCTTCTAAAATTTCTACAATTTTAAGTTTAAGTTTATGATATCCAAGTTTCTTGGAGTTGATTTTTTTATATAATGGGACAAAGGGATCCCAGGTGGAATATTTTTCCATGTGGATGCCAATTATCCCAGAATCACTCGTTGACTATCTACCCTTTCCCTGCTGATCTGATGCAGGATTTTCACTGATGGAGGTTCTGTCCCTGGGCTTTCTGTTCAGTTGTAGTGTCTATCCTGGGCCCACACCACACCTTCTTGGTTCCTAGAGCTTGACAATAGGTTTCCGTGTTTGTTAAGGTAAGTTACATCACCAGTTCTTCCTCTGAAATGTCTTTTGTATCTCCACTTCTTTGCTTCTTCGTTTACATTTCATATTCAGCTTATCAAATGCTATTTAAAAGTCATGGTGTCAATCATATGATTCTTCATCATTGCTCCCATGGTGTTTTATATGATGAACATAAATCCACACTCTTATTTGTTTACAGGATTCCTGTCTTATCCTTACAATTTTTCATCATGCCTTAAATGGATGAATGTAACGATCAAAGTCCTCTATTCAGCTGAGGTTCATTCTTATACAATATCTGAAAATTTAATGTAATTAAATCATTCACTTTTCAAGAGAATCTTTCACTCCACAAAAGAGTCGGGGAAGAAGGAGCACCTGTCATTATTTGAGCATCGATTATGTGCCAGGAATGGTACAGGGAGAAGGGGACAGAGAGGCCACTTTGGAGTCCTGTAAAAAGTCAAGCACCTCGAGTGCTTTGAAAGTAGTAATTTTCAGAAATTAGGATTCATACCAAATTCTCCGGACATGTGGCTTAGACAAACAGTCTCTTCCTTAGCCTTCCGTGTGTGGGTTTCCCAAGCAGCTCCCAGAGTTGGCCCCCTTGACATCTTGTGTTTGAGATCCAGACACTCCAAACACGGATGTTCCATCAAGTCTCACCATAGACCAGGAGTTTTGGCTGTTTATACATACAGAAATTAAAGAGCCACTCCCTTTTAGGAAGCTGGTGATTTGCTTTGCCTGGGAAATCTTGGGAGGAAACACACACACACACACACACACACACACACACACACACACAAACATTCACAATTTTTACAAGGAGGGAGCAGGATTTCTTTTCTCTTTTCTTTCTTTTTTAAAAAAATTTACTCTTACGGTAATTTGAAACACAGACTTACCCTTGGCAAACAAAGAGCCTTGAACTGGAAGTCACCAAGGCAGGAAAGCAATGCCCCAGATCACACTTCCCAAGCTTGAAAGCTGTAGTCTTAGAGCTGGGTTCGAGTCCAGGCTCTTAAGTTATCTGCATGTCTGACAGTGAGTGGATGCTTGACCTCGGGGAGAGGCAGAGTCTTCATTTGCAATGGAGAAAGGAAATAACCAGGCTCATCCCCCGTGGGGGCAAAGACTTGGGATGACGAAGCCCTCGTAACCAGTAACATGTCCTGGAAATCCTAGGTGGCTCATTCATTCGCTCAACAAGCATTCACTGATCACTTACCATGTGCTGGGCTCTATGGTAGAACTGACTGCATAGCAATTAAAAATCAAATTCCCTCCCTCAGGAAGCTGGTCCAGCAGCAGGAGACAGACACTAAACAAATCATGTGGCAGGTGGTGACAAGACTATGGAGAAAAATGTGGGCAGGACAGGAAAGGCCTAGGTGACACCTGAGCAGTGGGACCTGACTTAAGTGAGGGAGTGTACCCTGTGGCTCTCTGGCAAATCTGTCCAGGCTGGGGTAATAGCCAGCAAGTGCAAAGGCCCTGAGGCAGAAAGCCGCGTTAGGATGGCAGGTGGCCTGAGGGGGGTTGGGTTGGGTTTGCACATCTCTGAGCAAGGGTATATAGAAGCATACACCATGATTTTCTAGTCTACAAGCAGTAAAAATGGGTGGAAAGGACCTTGGATTAGCAGGACTCAAAAGAAATGCCTCTTGCATAAAATGCCTCTCCTTCAATAAAATTTTCTAGCAAATTGCAAAAGGGTTTCAGCCAGAGTCTGTTTCCATAGGTATTTGTTGAATAACTGATTCTTACAACAACTCTGCGAGGGGATCTGTTAAGTCAACTTCCCCAGGAAACAGGCTCTGAGATGGAGTCACCATGCAGGGCATTTATTAGCGGGTGTCACTGGGACCGACACTGGCGGGTTGAGGAGGAAAGAAGCAGGACTAGGCAGAAGAAGTTGAGCTGTGACGGTGCCCTCTGCCGAGCCCTGGGGAGCTCTGGAGGGGGGTGGCTCTGCAGAGCCGTCTGCAGGGAAGGTGTGGGGCCGAGACTTTGTACCTCAGTATAGCTCCATCAGTAGGTACAGCCTTTCCTTGGATTCTAGAAGGTGTGGCGGCTTTCTTCAGCTAAGTAGGGCAATCCTCGCAGGGACTGACACTGAGCGCTGTCTGCTGGTAATGTGAGACTTTGCATTTCGCAGGAGCTCTGGGCTGTACGTCAAGCCAACTCCACAGCCAAACCCTTGCACTTCCCAGGCTCCTTTCTTCATAAAGTCTTTAGGGGCATCTCCGACAGGTTCCAGTTGGCCTCTTTTCCCGGAGAAATTCGGAGGTGGACATTTCATTTGGTGGAATGTGCTGTCGCCCCAATACTGTGGCTTGTTGTGAGCTGCAGACAGAAGTCATCGTCTCCTTCCTCCATTGTCTGTCCAAGGTCACCTTCACCCCCAGCCAGCACCTGCTGGGCTCAGTGGCTTGCCTGCTGGGGTGTCCGAGACCCTCATCTCAGCCTGCTCTGGGTGATGCAGTGAACGATAAGCCCCCATCAGGGTCACTCCTGCGTCTCCCTTGCTGTAAAGTGGGGTCTTTTGGCATGTTATATGAGGCTTTTGTGCTGGTGAGTAGAACATACCGGAAGCCCCAGGGTGCAGATGAGGCTCTGTGGGCAGGAGAGATGAAGGCATACCTGGAACATATGTCTGTTCCTGTTAAAATTAACCTCTGCACCTTCCAGGGTGGAAAGGGTCCCAGATTGTCACCTCACCGCTGCAGCTGGTGGCATCTAGGGAGGCTGCCACGCCAGGGGCTCAGCTTTGGTCTCTCTTTTCCGGCAGGCTGAACTCTGGGCAGTGGCTGTGGCTGGATCAGCTTTGGCGCCTGCGCTGTTGGGCCCAGGCCTGACCCCCACCTCGCCGTCACAGCGTCTTCATTCAGGCGCGATTGGTGCTGGCACCGTGGTCTTCGAACTGGAGCTGGCTGGTGTCAAACGGTTGTGTCATTCAGTCTCCCTGTTCTTCCTTGCTGGGCACTCTCTGGTGGGTGTTAATTTGTGAAGACAGGTCTTCACGCTTGAGGCCACTCCAGACATCCATTTGCTTGCCTCCTCCCCAGACCTCCTTGTTTTTGATCTTCCTGTCTCTTTCCTTCCAAGCCCCTGGGGAGCCAGCAAGGAACTGCACTAAATGCTTCATCTGCAGCTCTCGCTGGACTTTGCTACTCACTCAAAGAGGATGAGCGTCATTTTACAGAGGAGGAAACCGAGGCACAACTAGATTAAGTGGCCTGGATTGGAACCAGGCTATAGAACTCCACAAACTGCACTTAACCAACACTCTGCTCACATGAGGAAAGGGAAGGTGAATGGAAACTAAAAACTTAGCCATGCAGAGGAACGCTCAGCATTGGTGACACACAGGACAGAGCTGGAGTCCGGGCCCAGCAGGAGGGGCTCCTGGGGATCCGTGAGGTCTGAGGACGCTTGTCCTGGTTTTGAGCACTTCCATCACTGCCTGGCCATCATTACCTGGAGGCATTGAAGGAAGAGGTGGGGGCAACAAAATATACAGTCTTTAGCAATTTGTTCTTTCCTTTCTTCCTACGTTCTTTCCTCTTGTGTTCTTCCTACCTTCGTTCCTTTATCCCTTCACCAAAAAGTGACTAAGCCCCTGCTATGCGCTAGGAACTGTGCTAGGAGCTGTGATGAAGATGAGTCTTCCACTTCAACCATATCTTCCTGTGCCACCTGCCTTCCTCACGATGGTTCCGCGACACTGGCCTCTTTCTGCCTTTAGAACCCAGTCCATTGATTGTCACGTGTCACAGCCTTTGCACTTCCTCTTCTCCGTGTCCACAATACTCCTTTTCCTGGTATGTCCATGGTCGATTCCTTCCTATTTACAGGTCTTAGTGCAGGTGTTGCCTCTTCAAAGAGGTCTTTGTATCTGCTAAGAATTCCTTTTTCTAGTAAAAGAAATCCATCAACCTTGGCTACTACACAGAGGGTTTATTCACTCACATAAGAGACATCCAGAGAAAGTGGCAGAGGTCTTGAATAGATGCCCAATAAAGTCATTAGGGACCTGGGTTTGCTCCATCTATGTTTGAAGATGGTTTTCATCCTCAAATTCAAGGAAGGCTGCTGGGGCTCCATCTATCATCTATACATTTCAGTTAGGTGGAAAATAAGAAGAATCTGAAAAGCATCTACCTGCTAGCTGTCTGTTTCTTCTCTTAATGAGCTTTCTAGGAAGTCTAGCTCCAAAATATTTCACTTATATTAGCCTCTCTTAGCTGCAGGAGAGGCTGGGAAACATAGTATTATACAGGGCACATTATTGCTGGGAATAAAATCAGGTTTTGTTATAAGAACGAATATGGTAGACAGTTGGGTAAGCAGCTAGTGACCTCTGCCACGCATTTCCTACTACTTCAATACCACACTCTCTGCCCTTCTTGATTCTATCATACTCAATTTTTTAAAAAAAAATTTTTGGAAAAAAAAAATTTTGATAGGAAACATTACTGTTTGAAATTGTCATTCTCTCTTGTCTCCCCTCCTAGACTAGGAGCTCCCTGAGGATGAAACTTTGCCTGTTTTGATCTCTGCTGTATCTGCATTTCCCATAGAGATCATAGAACACATCCATTCTCGTGTCAAAAGAGTTTCAGTGGTAACAATACACACATGAATTCACTCAATCGTTGATTAATTAATTTATTCTACATTTTTTTTAAAGTTTCATCTGCGTGTCAGGCTGTACATTAAACACTAGGAGAGGTGAACTGTGAATAAAACGTGCCCTCCCAAGGGAGATTGACATGTAAACAGACAAATTAAACTATGGCATGGAAAAACTGACACCACGAGTAAAGGCCTGCGCAGGAGCTGCAGGAGCCTGGAAGGGAGGATGGCCACCCGCCCGGAGAGGGGTCTCCTTGGGGCATGGTAGTTGGGTCACGAAGCTAAGCAGTAGTTCGGCCAGTAACAGGCCTTTCAGCCTCAGCTCCCCCCTCTCCAAATGTGCTTGGAAAATGCAAAATACGACTGAAGCAAGACAAGGCGGCCAAGAGAGGCCCAGTTCTCTTCCTCTGCAGGATGTTGTTCACAGTGCGTAAGGCCCGCGGGCTCAGGGGATGCTGACGAAGGGAACAAAGGGTCTCCTTGGGGTCTCAGGGGATTGTGTGTGTCTGGGAGGGAGGAGGGAGATGACAAGAGAGGAGAAGGTGCTCACGCCAAAGGCTGTATAAAAAGTCATTATGGGCTTTTAAGTAAATTCTCAATGATGATTATTCTAATGGATTTAATAATAAGTCTGAAATTTGGAATTATGATGTTCTAATGTGTCAGCTGTAGTATGCTTTAATGAGAGTCTCTTTCTTTTTTCCTTTGAAAGCCAATAAAGAGAAGAGGCCACCTACTATGGTGAATTCTGTCAATTTCTCACCCAACAGGGGTTGGGACCTCTTATTTTAAGCCCAATTCGGCCACCAAGGCATAGCTGCAGTGCACAGCCCCCAGGACTGTCTACCCTGGACCCTACTAACTCTTGGCATTAAATGATAGCAGCAGAGAATGTTCCAATGGGAATGAGATATTGTGGTAGATGCTGCTGAGCAGATTTGGATTCAAATCCTGTTTCTGTCTCACAATAGCTAGGAAACCTTGATCAAGCTGGCTCCCTTGTCTGGGTCTCAGTTTCCTTATCTGTAAAATGAGGACAACAATGAGGCCCACCTCACAGCACTGGAGGAACAGCCCCGTGTGTGTGAAAGCCCCTACTTGCCATATAAGGACTTTTCCCACGACAGCCAAAGTTCCCTTTTACAGATGAGAAAAAAAGGACAAGCTAGTTGGCCAACATCACTTAGCAACAGGATTGCTAACACAATGAGCCACTGAGTCGAGACCAAAGGAACACCTTGGATTTTGGCATCAAAAAAACCTGTATCCAATCCTGGCTCTGCATTTATCACCTGTGTGACTCTGAATACGTTCTCTCTGGCCTCGGGCATCTTTCCCACCACCTGGGCTGTTCTTCCCCGACTTCCTGTGTTGAAGACAGTCTCAACTCCTTCAGGTCTCTGCTCAAAAGGCAGCGTTATTGGAGAAGATTGTGGAGCACCTTCCTTCAAACAACCCGTGTCCCTCCCCATCTGCCTCACCCTGCCTGTGGTGGCAGCTGAGAGCAACTTGTTTATTCTTTCATCATCGGTCTCCTCCAATGACAATGCAAGCTCTTTGGGATCAGAGATATATGTTTTTTTTTTTTTTTCTTCACTGCTGCACCTCCACATCCTAGAATAGCACCTGGCGCAGACCAGGTACATGATGCATAGATGTTGAACAGACGTTGAATGAAAGGGCCTTAATTTCTCTAAGCTTCAGATTCTTCAGGGGAAGGGAAACACCTACCTCCTCGGATAATTGTGGAGATAGCTTTTATTTACTGCCCAGCGTGGTACGCTGCGTGCAGGAAGAGGTCAGTCAATGGCCTGGATGACAACGGCTCCTGTGACATGCCTTCCTGTGGCCTTTGTCAAAGGAGGAGGATTTGGGTCAGCGTTTCCAAATCTGGCTGCAGATCGGTGTCACCTGGGGAGCCTGGAGGAAACACGGCTGTCCTGCTGTGGTCTCCCTGACCCAGATCTCTGGGTGGAGCTGCAGAGTCTGTGTTTTTCAAATACAGGAGTAGCCATGACATTTCCCTTGCAGGGATGAGAAAGGAGACAACTCCAGAGCGAGAGACCATGACGCCAATGAGGATCATTATCATTATAAAGAATAAACACTTTCTGAAGGAAGTAAAGTCTACATACAACAAGCACAACAATAGGAGAGAGAAAGAGAGTGAAGAACCATTGCCCAGAGAGATTTGCTGGCAAGGAGTAGACAGCTGGGTCAGAGGATCTACTCCAGCCACATCCGCAGCCTGCAGGCTGCATTTCTACAGGGGAAGCCCATGAATGCAACCCGGCTCCTTACATTTCTTCTTTTAAGCTTTGAGGCTGCTGAGTAGCAGGTAGGTGGTGAATGCTTGCAAGACTGTTTGCATTTTTGAGTGTTTAATCTCTTAATTATTGCTCTTGGAGTTTTTACGGTGTTTGCAAATAAGCAAACACGTGGCCTCTTTCTCGAACCTAATTTAGTGCGAAGAGTGTTTACACAACTGTGAATTCCCACAGTGCAAAATGCTGGGGCCAACGGTTAAACCCATTGGGTAAACAAGCTGAAATCATTTCATGTTTACAATAAAATAAGTGTATAAATAAGTAACCAGGATGATATTTTCTTAGTAATTATCTAGATTTATGCTGCCCAATACTGTAGCCAGTAGTCACATGGCTACATTTAATTAAATTTAAATTGAATTAAAATTGGATTAAAAATTCAGTTCCTCGGTTGCCCTAGTCACATTTCAAGTGCTCAGTAGCCACATGGGGCTGTGGGCTGTGGTGTTGGACAGCACAGATTAGAACATTTCCATCATTACAGACGCTGCTACTGGACAGTGCTGATGTGCATTTTCTAGAAGTATCTTCATCAGACTACAGCCAGTGTGTAAAAATCTGCAACTATGGTATGTGTCCACTAAACACCAAAAAGCGCCCAAAACATGAAAGGTGTGTTGTTGAGAAATTTGAGTCTCAGAGCAAGATTTTATAACTCTTTTATTATCTTGGATATTTAAGAAGAGGCTGTCCATTACTGATGTGAGAACACCGTCACTGCGTTGAACGAATAACACAAGTGGCAGTGCACAGTTGTTTGGACGTTCCTTCCCCGAAAGTGGCTTTGCCTGTGCAGGGAATGGAAAGGTGAGATGTTTGTTCTTCCCAGGCTCCCTTGCAAGGTTGGCTGTGCTGCTCACAGCCCCTCTCCAGAGGGAAGGAAGCATTCATTTTTGGGGTGGTGTCTGCATTGTTATGCCCTAAGAAAGAAAAGCAGGTTGAATTCGAGAGTGATGCTTACCTGAACACACACGTTCTCCTCCTCTTGTCAGTGACCTTCCCTTCCCATATCAAAGACAAGCCGCAGCCATGGAAGGCAGGGCAGTATACTGTAACATTTAAACCTTGGAATCTGGCCTTAGTATGATCTGGCTGTGCAACATTGGCCAAGTCTGAACCTCTCTGAGCTTCAATTATCTCTTCAGTAAAATGTGTCTGTCTGATGGAGCTGTTTTACGAGAAAAAAGAGACAGTGGATAAAAAGCAATGAATACAGCATCTGCCTCGTTACACATGTACACTGGATGGTTTATTATAACATGAGCACTCGAGGTTGCGGGTCAGGCACTCTTAGGAACCAACCTCAGCTTTGCTGTGAATAACTGCCTGCTTCGCCAAGTCTATTAACGCTTTTTGTGTTGACTCCCTCATCTATAAGTGACGATGCTGATACCTATGCGGAAGTTTGTTACGAGGACCACGTGACAGGAGATACACCAAGGAGCATTGACGCGGCCTGAGCCATAGCAGGAGCTCCATAAATGCTGCTGCTTCTCCTGGCCTGGGCATCCTTGGGAGAAAAACCTTTTCAGTTCCCAAGCTTTTGTAGTTTCTCTGTTAAGGTCAACACTGAGCTGGACCACATCCAACCACAAATGGATCTCCCTTCTGCCCACGAGCTGTTTTGCCCAAGCATCACTTCTCCTCCCCGGGAGATGGGGGTGGAGAGCTCATTCCATTTCCAAATGTCCCCGGCTGGCTAAGAATGCCTGAGTACCGTGGGCGTGAGGTTGCAGGCCGGGCAGTTCCAGGCACCACCCTCAGCTTGGCTATGAATTAACTGCCTGCTTCACTAAATCCGTGAACACTTTTCATGTTGGGGCAGGTCAGTGGGTAAGGACAGAAAACTTCAACTGGGCTTGTGGCTCGAGCCTGGATTTCTTATGTAGAGAGACCTCATCCATGTGCAGTTCAGCACGAGGCTGCCTCCTGGCAAGAGCTGAGCTTGTGTGCAGCGGGGAGAGGCACCAGGAAGGGAGGGTTCCCTCTGGTGGGCTGGGCTCGCTCATCTCGGGCCAGCCTGCAGCAGATGACAGTGCTCTGGGCCGGCTCTGCCTTTCATCTCACCTGCACACTGATCCAGGGTTTTCCATCACCCCAGATGGTTTTCACAGCACCCCAGGGAAAAGGGCAGGTGGGGGAGGGTTCCAATTCTGTTGTACAGAGGTGGAAGCTGACCCTCAGAAAGGTGGAATACATTGCAGAAAGACACAGATAGTACATGGCAAAGCTGGGCCCGGGACAACTCAACCCCGCCTTTGCTTTGCTTTGCTTTGGTTTTTCTTTTCCTTTAAACCTTCCTTCCTGCTGTCTCCCAGAGTCCCTTCTGTATCCTCCGTGGCTCCCCCGGCCCGGCCTAGCCTGCCTCTACCCCCTGCAACCCCTACTCACTCGTGCCCCGTCTCCTTTAATGGCTTCATCCTCACAGCATGGCCAAAAGAAATGTAATTTGACCAGAATAATTATCTCTAAAAGCTCAATGACTGATATTCACCAGCTCAAGAAGGTTTTGAAACAAGAGGTCAGATTACTCTAACCAAACCTCATCATGGAGAATTTCAGACACTTAGTAACACCGGATCCTGTGGCAAGAGACAGAGCGTGAGGCTTTGCCGCTTCTTGGCTGGGGACGTTGGGTTGGCCTCTTACAGCACCTCGGTCTCTTCACGCATGAAGTGAAGTGATTCAACCCTACGCCTTCAGAAGGCCCTTCCAGCTCTAGGCTTCTGACACTCTTGAATTGAGGGGGAGAATTTCGATCTTTGAAGAGGAGGCTATGCTGCTCCATTCTCCTCCTCCTGCTTTGGGGAAGGATGCTACCAGGTTTGGAGAGAGTACCAAGGCATGGCGGAATCAGCCTTCCCTAACATCCTGGAACAACTCCCTTTGCAGGGAGCTCCGGGCAAGTCAAGCCCAAGATTCCTCTCCCCTTGGAAATCCCTAAGAATTTTCTCTCTTTTTTTAGTTTCTAGGGAATCTCCTATTTCATTTTGGACCAGGTCCAAAGGCTATTTACTATTAAATTCTGAATATCTGTCTCCATATTCTCTCCTTCTGGAAACAGCCTGCACCATTCCCTGCAGAGCCAGGAGAGGGGACTTTATGTGTCTAGGGTTTCTTTAGTTTTTGACACAGCTATAGATAAAATGCTTAGGAAAGGAAAATAAGCTATAATAGAGAAGAGAAAACTATCTGAAACAGTGAGGATGAAATACAAATTAATACTTCAGTCCTGCCATCTACATGCATATGTATGTATCAGTCAGGGGCCAATGAGCTCAATTCAATACTCTTCAAACATCTATTGAGCACCCGCTATGATAGATGCATACTTGCAAATTGCTTTAGAGTTTTACAGAGCATAGATCATGCACTGAATTAGTCAAGATTCTGTTGTTGGCAAAAAACTAAAATCAGTTCTGCCTGACTTTAAAAAAAAGTATGTTTGTGTGTGCATGCACATGTGTGTGTGTGTATGGCGAGTAGAATTTACCAGAATAACATCTAAGACAGAGGAGGGTAGAAACCTGGGCCCTTTGTAACTGCATCAGTCAGGGTCAAGCTGGGTAAACAGAAACCATTCTAGGTCTTTCAAACAAAGGGTATTTAATATAGGGAAGTGGTTACAAAGGTGATGAGAATCCAAACAGAGGACAAGGTCACCCAGATTAGCAATAGCAGAAAGCCTACCTCTCCTAGGGATAAATGGAAAATGGGAGGAGGAGATGCTCGAATTCAGAAGTGGGGCCTTATACTAGGAGCTGGAATCATGGTGGGGTGTCTTATTAGGTGCTGGACCATGAGGTGAGAAGGTTGCTCTTAATTGACACTGAAGCCACTGAAGAGAGATAAAATCACTGCCAAAGACACCAGAGGGAACAGAAAGATGGGAGAAATGCCTGAATTCTTCCTTCCCCTAAACCACCAGTCTTCTGCTAGAACTTCCCATTGTCTGAACCTACCCAGAAAGCAGCTGGCAAGGTAGACTGGAATGTGCATTGCAGAACGGAAGCGGCCGAGAGGAAACAGGCAGAGGGCCAGTGCGGAAACCTCAGCTGTCTTCACTCTGGAGCGTGGCCCCCAAAATGACTCAGTCCAGCCATCTTTGTTCACTGACATGTTCTCTCCAACGTTCAAGTTCCCCAGCAGGAGGTTGTAGTGGCCCCAGCTCGGTTCAGGTGGTCCCTCTCGGTTCTCAGCTGTGGCCAAGGCCCCGGGTCAGTAAGGGAACTGTTGGGAGCCACCCCCTCCCCCAATACAGGATCACTGCGGACACATCATCTCACTTGATGGCCTGGGGGTAGTCTTTATTTTCAGCTTATTTTGCAGACAAAGACATTGAAGCTCAGCAAGACCAAATAATTTCCCACATGATAAGTGATGGTCAAGGGCTACTTGGAGTCACAGGAATTTGGGTTCAAATCATGGCTTTATCCCTCATTGGCTGAGTGACCTTGAACAGACAATTTGACTTCAGTTATCTCGTGTGTGTAAAAAGGATAGTTGTATTCACCTCATAGCATTGCTGGGAAAATACAATGAGATCATACACACACACACACACACACACACACACGCATACACACA
>CAUYSK010118441.1:0-23137 GCA_963575035.1 Avahi laniger
TAATGGCAGTCCCCAGAACTAACATGAAAGCCATCTTGTGATCCCATACTCTAGTTTTCTGCCAAATAACTGCCTTTTTATGTACAAAAACAATCCCCAAGTCAGGTTTAAGGACACCATAGCTTATGAGAAGATCCTGGACCTTTTAAATTTTATCTTTACATTGTTTAGCAGTTGAGTAAAATTTCTTTCTTACAGGTAAATTCTTAAATAATCTTAAAGCAGTTACAGTCGTACCTGTTGGCAGATAAGAGGAAAGCATTTTCAGATTTGGAAGAAATTTCACAGATTTTCAAATCCATACACAACTGGTAATTAAGCCCTTCTGTCAATGAAGGCCAGTCCTCCTCCAACTCTGGGAATCCAAAGAAGGCTCAACTTTGCAAACTATTCTTATTCCTTACTAGATTCTTTCATTTGTAACAAGATTGACCTGTGAAATATGCTCTCTTCTATGTGGTCTAAAGAAACATCATCTTGTTTCTACCACTGCAGAGACACATGGGCTCACCAGAATGCAGTATCAGAAGAAATCTGCTGGTGTTCAAACCACCTAGGGATGATGTTTACTCTTTACTTTAAAATGCAGTATGTAGATAGTATAAGACTACATAGCATATGTGATAATCTTAATTACTCCACTAAAAATTCTTACCAGAAATAATATTTGGTAACTTGGTTTAATTTACCTCATCTTCAACAAATATTCAAAAACACAGTATAGGTCGGGCGCGGTGGCTCACGCCTATAATCCTAGCACTCTGGGAGGCCGAGGCGGGCGGATGGTTTGAGCTCAGGAGTTCGAAATCAGCCTGAGCAAGAGCGAGAACCCATCTCTACTAAAAATAGAAATAAGTTAATCAGACAACTAAAAATATATAGAAAAAATTAGCCAGGCATGGTGGCGCATGTCTGTAGTCCCAGCTACTCGGGAGGCTGAGGCAGTAAGATTGCTTGAGCCCAGGAGTTTGAGGTTGCTGTGAGCTAGGCTGACGCCACGGCACTCTAGCCCAGGCAACAGGGTGAGACTCTGCCTCAGGAAAAAAAAAAAACAAAACAAAAAAACCAAAAAAAACCCACAGTATAATCTAACAAGAGGATTTTTTTTTTTACTTATGAATTAATTTAAATAAAAAGTTGAATAAAGGCATAAAAATTACACTGATTTACTGTCAGGTTAATAAATAGCTTTTATTTTAAAAAAATAAAAAAATAAAACCACCACCACCACATGAAATTAGAACAAAATGTTTGCCATGGCTATATAGGTCTGTGTTTTTAAAACACTGAAGAACTTTTAAAACCACTACTCACTAGCTAATCTCAGACGTACTAAATCATTCTCCTTATGTGATTCTAATATACAGCCAGAGTTGAGAACCACTGTATTGAGAAGTAAAAAAAAAAAAAAAAAAAAATCAAATTAGTGTAGAGTTCCTCAATCTTGACACTACTGACATTTGACAAGACAATTTGTTGTGGAGTCTGTCCTGTGCATCGTAGGACAGTAGCATCTATGGCGTCTTACACACTAGATGCCAGTAGCATCCTCCCCAGTTGTGACAATCAAATGTCTCCAGATATTGCCAAATGTACCCTGGAGGACGAGGTTGCCCATGGTTGAGAACCACTTATTTAGTGTACAGCAACTAGCATCTTTTTTCTTTTTAAGTACAATAAAATAAAAAGACAGAATAGACTAAACTAGAAGAGAAAACAGAGCATTGCAAATGTTAGGTTACACAGTTTCATGAAATTTTTGTTATGATTAGATTTGTGTGAACTAGGTTGCTATGTGAAATGTATTTATTACTCTGAATCAGAATCAAAAAGCCTAAAATTTGCTATAATAGGTCAATCATTGTCCTATTGTTATAACAAAGGGCAAAACCAGAAATGGAAATCATAAGGGAAACATAGGGCTCAGAATCCCTACCATAAAATCATGAATTCCAAGAGAAGACAAAGAAAGAGAGATGTAATTAAATAAATAACAGAATAAAATGTTCTTGAGTAATTCATTCAAAGGCTTGAATGCTTATTTCAAGAGCTTACTTCATTATAAGGAGGAATATTTAAAAAACAAGAAAGAACCATATCCCCTAGAATCCTAAATTTTAAGGATAGGAAAAAATTTTACAAACTGTCAGACAAAAAGAACAGGTTTCTTACAAGAAAAGACAAACATCGAATTTCTAACCTATTACAGTAGAAGACAGACAATTTACAAACTATTAAGGGGAAATTAAGAAACCTACACCCGGTTAAGACAGGCATGTGGGCAAAATGAAGACATTTTTGGACTTGCAAGGGTTCGGCAGTATACAAACCAAGTATTAACGTATCTGATGAAAATAATGAAAAGATGAACTCTAAGCAAATGATAATTACATCAAAATAGAGATTTTATGACCAAAGAAGATAGAAAATAAATTTGGTGAGCAAAGAATCTTAAAAGCTTAAAGAACACAGAAGATGGTAATGTAAGTGGGCTTTGCAACATAACTGTTAAAGATGGATTCATGAAATGAAAGACACATAATACAGAGAAAGCCTAACAATAGTTTGTAACTCAATGTTTTAACTACTATTAGGGCTGGGCTTGGTGGCTTGCATTTGTAATCCCAGCACTTTGGGAGGCCAAGGCAGGAGGACCGCTTGAGGCCAGGAGTTCGAGACCAGCCTGGGCAACATAGCAAAACTCCATCTCTACAAAAAAGAAAAAAAATTGGCTGGGTGTGGTGGCATGCACCTATAGTCCTAGCTACTTGGGAGGCTGAGCCAGGAAGATCGCTTGAGCCCATGAGTTGGAGGTTGCAGTGAGTTGTGATCACGCTAGCATGCTCCAGTCTGGGAGACAGAGTCAGACCCTGTATCTTAAAAAACAAAAACCAAAAAACATTGGCTACACTGGTTACCTGGAGAAAAGAGATGGGAATAAAGAGGTATAAAGCTTAAAGGGCCCTACATAACCTGGCCCATGGCTATCTCCTGTTTTACCAATGTCCTTCATTTTGTTCTTCTAGTATATCAGACTTGTTTCCACCTCAGGGCCTTTGCACATGTTCTCCCCCCACCCTCCACCCTTTGCATGGCTAACTCCTTTATGGACCTTCAGATCTTAGCCTAAGTATCCTATCTTTAGAAAATTCATCCCTAAGAGCCCTATCAAAGACAGCTACTTCCAAATTGCAACCACGTGGCCGGGCGGTGGCTCACACCTGTAATCCTAGCACTTTTGGAGGCTGAGGCGGGTGGATCCCTCAAGGTCAACAGTTCGAGACCAAATTGCAACCACGTTTTATCTCTTCGTAGAAATTGTTACTATTTGAAAAAACTTTTCCTCTGTCTCCCCTTTTAGAATATGGTAAGTTTGAGGGCAAAGGATTATCTACTGTGTTTATCATTATATCCCTAGCACCTGAAACAATGACAAATACTCTGCATGCATTTACAAAAAACTGTAAAATGAATGAAAGCATTGAAGGAAGAAAATAAGAGAAATAAGGTAGTAAGTATAAAGTATGTATTTGGATTGTTTCATTATTTATGGAACCTTTGTAATTTTTGAAAGGGAATTTTCTAAAGAAAATAAAACAAGGAGAAAAAAGATTTTTGTGGAAAAGACTAAAGGAAAAGCTATATTCCTACTCTGCTCACACTTAATGTTTTTCTGATTTTGTTCTTGATCTAGTGCTTCATTAGCATATTACATTACTAACAATTTTTTTTTTTTTTTGGTCTTCCTCTATTTTTATGTAGGCTATTTTTCCTTGGCCTAATTGCACACATTAGTTCCACAGACAGGATTAAATTCCTTGGAACGCCATGGTATTCCTTGCTACTCACACTTTGGTGCTACCATTCTTTGTTTGAGGAAAATAAAAAGGCCACACTGCCAAGTTTTAGAGCAAATGTTGACAAAGATCAAGGAGTGTATGTATTTAGCAATCAGAGCCAGGTATGCATTCTGTCTCCACTGCTACAAGGGAGACCGCACTCAGATCAGAATTCACACAAGCCAGTCACAGAGACATCTTATACCTTCTTATTGCATTCTTTGTTCTCTCTAGATATTTTCTCCATTCTCACAGCTTCGACTACTACCCACACACCGATGATTGTTTTCATGAAAGCTATAAGAAGCACCACACTTCCATGAATCTCTAAAAAAGAAAAAACTATTCCAATTAAATCATTATACACTGTCTTAACAACAGTCCCGACTGACACAGGAAATGGTTGTACTAGCCCCTCAGTGCTTTGAAACTTATCTATTTCCATGAATATAGCAATTCCCTCTGGTGTCTTCAATTTCAATGCTTTGCATGTGACAGCAATTCTTTTGCACTTAACAGTTTTATCTACTTGTGGCTATTTTCGCTTTTTAAGTTTCATAAAGCACCTGTTTGTTGCAATAAAATATGAAATTGTTTATTCCTTCAATCAACACATGAATTATGAATATTGTACAAAACTCAACTGATTTAACAATAAAAACATCCATGACTGCTGTCTGTCCAAAAAGGATTCTGGGAGTCCATTAATTATAAGCCACAATTTGTTTTCAGGAACATGAAAATGTGAAAAGATGTGCAACTTAGAACTGATTAACTAATTTCTGATAGTCTGGTGGTTAGAGAAAAAAAAATGATTAACAGACATATATCTGAGACCTAAAGCACTCTTTTATGTACAGATGCTCACTCAATATCCCCACCTGCATCTCCCCAAGCCACTTTACAGCAACCTCACCCAGACTTGAACTCATTACCTTCCTGGAGTCTGATACTACACCAACAATTTCCAAAGGCAGTTACTCCAGATTTAATTGATTTTTTTCCCTTTGCCTCTTACTGTAATACTGCATAACTCACACAGGCCTATCTATTCTATCCTAAAAATCTCCCTCAAATCTATGTCAAATCCTTTCTTTACTCTCAAACCTTAGTAGATAACAACTCTTACAGAAAGACACAATTTATGGTAGGAGTTACGATGTCCTACCAGTTAATTTTGTAAATAACATAATACCAATTCTCTGCCTAAAAAACTTTCAATGTCTTACTGCTGAGGTAAGGTACAAACTCCCTAGCATGATATAAAAGGGCCTTCATAATCTAACACCCAAGCTTCCATTTTCTAAACTAAGTTTCCTGCTTCAACTACCCTCAAATTCTCTCATTGAACTTTACTATGTTATTCTTAGTATTCCATTTTATTTACTTTATTGTCTTTTTAAGCTATACTTCTTTGTATTACTTTTAGTGGTTACTCTACAGATTATAATATAGTCTTAAATTATCAATCTACCTTAATTACTATGAAATGAATTGTACTTTACAATGTAACAATCTTACAATAGCATAATTCCATTTATTCTCCTGCCTTTTAAAATATATTTGTCATGCACTTTACTTCCACATGCTATAAATACCACAAAATATTGTTTTTATAAAATAAATTTCTTAAAAATTTAGTCTTTCAATTTTTTTCCACACATTTTTCCAAAACTTTTCTTTCCTTCTTGCAGATTCAGGTTGCTATCTGGAAGCATTTCCCTTCAGCTTAAAAATCTTCCTTTCATATTTCTTGTAGTACATGTCTGTTGGGGACAAATTCTCTCAATTTTATTTGTATTACATTGCCTTCATTTTGTCCTAATTTTTTAAAGGACATCTTTGCTGGTTATAAAATTCTAGGTTGACTTTTTTTTTCTTTTTTTTTTTTGAGACAGAGTCTCACTCTTTTGCCCAGGCTAGAGTGCCGTGGCGTCAGCCTAGCTTACAGCAACCTCAAACTCCTGGGCTTAACCAATCCTTCTGCCTCGGCCTTCCGAGTAGCTGGGACTACAGGCATGCGCCACCATGTCGGCCAATTTTTTCTATATATTTTTAGCTGTCCAATTAATTTCTTTCTATTTTTAGTAGAGACGGGGTCTTGCTCTTGCTTAGGCTGGTTTCGAACTCCTGAGCTCAAACAATCCATCCGCCTCGGCCTCCCAGAGTGCTAGGATTACAGGGGTGAGGCACCGCACCCAGCCTTTTTTTTTTAAATGCTTAAAAGATATCATTCCATTTTCTTTGGGCGTCTATGTTTCTTATGAGAAGTCAGCCATCATTCTTGTTGTTTCCTAAATTCAATATATTTTTTCCTCCTACTGCTTTAGAATTTTCTCTGGTTTTCAGTAATTTGATGATGATGTGCTTACCCGTGGTTCTGTTTGTATTTATTTCACCTGGGGTTCATTCTGCTCCTTGAGTCTATGGCTTTATGTCTTTCAACAATTTTGGAAAATTCTCTTTTCAGATTTATTGTTCTGCTCCAGTCTCTCTCTTTCCTGTCTTCCTGGGATTCCAGTCACATGTATGTTAGACTGTTTAATGTTATCTCACAGATCTCTGATGCTCTCTTCTCTTTTTTTCATTCTATTTTCTCTCTGTGCTTCAGTTTACATCATTTCTATTGACCTGCCTTTAAATTAACAAATCTTTTCTTCTGCTATGTCCAGTCTGCTGTTAAGTCCATTCAACGAATGCTTTGGATATAGTACTTTTTTTGTTCTAGAATTTGCAATCAGCTCTTTGTTTCCATTTCTCTGCTGAAATTCTCCAGCTTCACACTGATTTTGACCATTTTTCCTTCTAATTTCTTTAACATCATTGTTTTTAAAGTTTTCATCTGTTAAGTCAAGCATCTGGGTTATCTTTGAGTTTGCTTCCACTATTTTTTCTGATTATAGATCCCATTTTCCTTTCTTCGTGTCTCTCCAAATTTTTGTTTTTGCCAGACATTGTGTATAAAAGACAAATAGATACTGAAGAAGAAAATATTTTTTCCTAGAGAAAGTGCTTTGTTTCCTGTTAAGCAGCCAGAATGAATAACAGACCTTTTCAACCTAATTAGGAGCTTATCTGAGTTGTGGCTGAGTTTCCCCTTTAGTTCCAGTTGACCTCTAGTTTCAAAAATGTCTTGAGGATGGAATCAGACCTCTTCTTCTAGCAAGGCCTTAGCATCTTTTTTTCTCTAGCTCAGTCCCAACTTTCTTCATCTCTGTTTACTCAGCAAAAGTCTTGATGAGATTCAGTGGGTGCAGCAGACTAGGTCTGTCTGAGGATCCCATATTCCAATCTCTCATGTCAGGCCATGCGTGGCTATTACAAGTTCAGCTGGTTTCTTCTCATGTCCTAAAAGATCTCTTATCTATAGTAGGCCTGCTCTTTTGTCCACCAATGCCTCCAGACTGAGCTAATGCTCCCAGGAATGCAAGTGACCACCAGTCACTTCTTTTCTAGGAAGGGGTAGTCTCTCCTGAATTTAGTTCATTTAAACTTCTCTGTGACACAGTTCTTCAGTGAGTTTACAGAAAAATACAACTTTTTAAAATTATGGTTTTTCCCCCTTATTGCTACACAAAGAGCAATGGTCTCCTGAAATCTTCTATATCCATCATTCTTTTCTTGCTGAAAGGTTATACTCATTCCTTCTTACCTATCATCTTCACACTCCTACCATCTTCAAACTCAAATGTCATCTTTTCTGAAAAACTTGTCAACCTCTCTCTAGGCAGTTGCTGGCTTCATTTTATTGTCATTATGTATTTACTCAATCTGTGTTCCCCACTACTGAGTTCCTAGATGACAAATATAATGGCATCCACTATAGCTATGGATAGACAAAAGGCAAAAATGAAGAGGGAAAAATACAAATGTGTGTATGAAAGTAAAAAAAGGTATCTCTTGACTTTTAAATATATGTTATGCATCAAAGACCATACTCTATCTAATCTACATATTGATAAATTATTGCTTTGGCACCTAAAACTATTTTCTCAAAGTAAATTGGGAATTATTAATAAGATGAGAATTACATGTTTGAATAAAACAGTGGTGGAAAAGACTTCTCTGATTTCAAATGAAATGTGTATCCTTAAAAATAAAAGTACCACATAATATTAGCTAATAGGGAGGAGGCCCCATTATACTATCATATTTTACAAGACAAGCACTCAGCTCTCTAACTTTAGCACATTCTACAAACACCAGAATGAAAACGTAGTCTTGTGATATGCTCCGTGTTATATTTTTACATGACCCTATGTTATGCCATTTATAAAGACAGCTATTTATACGCCTAACATAAAGGTATGGTTCCTTGACTATATCAGAAAGTTTTCTTAAACTATTTAATGAATAAAAGCTTCACTCTTAAATTAAGATGAAAAGGTCTTTTAATACATACACGATCACACATAGCAGGAATTTACAAAGAACATGATGCTTTACTCTAGTAACAGAGTAGGGAAAGGAAATACCTTGATCAGAGCAATTTAAACATACTACTTTTGATATCTGAGAAATTTCTAAGTCAGAAGTACCAGGAGGCATTAAAAGATTTGTCCATGAGGGTAAATCAATTTAGAAAACTTAATGCTTATTATCTTGGGTAAAGAGAAGTGACAACAGAAAAAGATATGACAAAAGCAAACAATTTAGTCAGTGTTCTTGGTAAAAGAATTTAAAAGCTGGAAGATTATTTCTTTTTAGTTTCAAAAAATGTTTTAAAATGGAAGTGAACAGAAGGTAAGGGCAATTTAAAACAACATACTGTTAAACACATAAATTATTTTAAATGTCTAAATTAATCCACTAAAAAAAACCTACACCTAGAAAAACCAAAACTGGAATTTCCAGTAAACTTTTTAAACACTTTAAAATGTTTTTTAAATGGGCAACACATTTTCCAATGCCTAAACAAACTTTTGTTGTAAGCTGTTTCTACACTTACAATTATGCTATCTATAGGTGACATCCTATCAGATATTAAGAGGAACTGCAAAGCAAGGATGTTCACACCATAGCAGAAATTAATCCAAGAACCCTAAATGTACAGGTATAAATTAGGATGGTTCACTGTAGTTTTATCTTACACAGAAAATATTTAAATGGAAGCTGAATGACAGCTGGTGAAATGTGAGTCTGTGATTCAATCACTCAAAAACTATCAACACTAAAGCAATATAAATGTAAAAGCCTTTTGCAAGTGTTTATAGATTTCTATAATATGTCCATCTAGAGCAATTTAAAATTAAGACTTTAATTTTTTGTTTTCCTAACCAATCAACAGTAATTAGATGAAACAAGTGAGTTATGAAAGGTTAATTACTAGTTTTATAACTACTAATCTCCTAAGTATGTTGCTTCTTAAAAGGAATACGCTAAAGAAATAAGGTTTATTCATTGACTATAGAAATTCTTTAATATGCATACCTGTTCTCACTTCCTAAAGGTAGAAGGCTGAGGTCAGCAGGAAAAGAAAAATCAACCAGCAAAAGGGCAAAGATCAGATGGATTCCATATCTCAGGATTGTTATTTCATAGTTCCCATGGAGATGAACAAAGAAAAGCATGAGAAGTATGACCGATGCAGAGCCACTGGCCATCCAGATTAGACTGGTTACTACTAAGATAAAAATAAATACTTTTAAGTTTTATAAGGCGACTAGATTACTTCAAAGTACTCTACTGGAGAGCTACTCAAATACCTCCTAATGGTTTCCTAATTTGAATTCCTAAGAACTGAGCTCAGAGTATTTCTGGAGAGGGTTTGTCCTAACCTTCAATACATAGTAAAAAAAATTACAATCTATTATTTTTAATTAAAATATACACAATTTTTATTATTATACATCAAATTAAATAGCTGTTAGACTTGAACTCATTTTCATTAACTGAATAAATGAAAAAACACAGTGTGTTTTCTTAGGAGTTTCTATTAACTCTTTCCCCTAGGTGGATACAAAAATATTAATTCCAAATGAGCAAAAGTAATCAGTAACAGAGCTAAGGATTTATAAAATAAGAAAAAGAATGAGAGAATTTGGTATCAGCATTAAGATACCAGAAAATAATTTCAATGAAGATAGAAGTCATTTGGAAAAAAATCCAGTAACATTAAACCTGGAAGGAAGAAACCACAGAAAATATATGGCATGTACTTCGATAAATTACAATGAGGGATCAAAAAATCAAACATGAATTTACGATACAAACTGAAGGAAGAGAAGGCTAAACAAAAAATCCAAAAAAGTCCTTTTTGAGACCTAATAATTCTCTTGAACATGATTTTAAAGAGACCACACCTTTAATATTCTCTTAATCATCCTATTATCACAAATTAGTAGTGTGAAAAAGATTAAAGGAGATATGTGAAACTCAAGCCTAAAGAGATATTTTTTGCCTACAGAAGTAGTTTTTAGAAAAAATTAAAAATGTAAGATACCAATTAAAATGTAATAAAATTACATAAAAGAATATAAAACACCATTAACTAATAAGCAGGAATAATAATTAATATATTTATTTGCTTCAAAATAATACAGAAAGGGAGGGAAGAGGTAAGGGTATTAGAGAAAGAACTTTACCAATGAGTTGATAATTGCTGAAAGTTGAGTGAAAAGTACATTATTCTATATACTTGTGTGTATGTTTGAAGTTTTCCATAAATAAATATATTTTAAATTATTTAACCATAATATTAATATCTTTATGATATGGTTTATTACCACTGTTACCAAATCAATGATGTTTTAGGTGTTTCAATAAAATATTATACTCCATATGTGAAGATACTGGTGATGAAGTAAAATGAATGCTCTTACTGTTTTTACAGAAAAGCAACTAGTTCACTGAGTGGTCCAGTCTGTCACATAGTTCCTTTTGAGAACTATATAAATATTTAAGAGACTGCTGATTAAAGTAAAGGCTGAATGTTCCCTTGGAATTTAATTAGTCTTTATCAGGATCAAGCATAAAGCAATACATTTAAATTTGAGGAGTAACACTTTTTTAAAACAAATAAGACAAAAGACAAAGAAGGCTACAAAGCTACTCTCTTACCTTGACCAAGATGTGAAGGTTTTTGAGAAAGTATGTGACCACTGCCATCTAAAACATACTGGGTGCTAAAATTATCAGCAGCCGTCCTTGTTGTAATTAAAACCTAGAGGAAAAAAAAAAAAATCTCTAATAAAATTATCATTTTAGATATTGCATGGGTTCATTATCGAATTAGATTTAAAATAATTATCACATAATATATTTAGTTAATGTTGATAAATTCTTATATCTACTTCTTTTGTAATATTTCTTAGTTATACTAATAAGTAATAGGCCGGCTTGTATTTTTCCTATTTCAAATTACTGCTTTTTATTTCAAGCATTTTAATTAAAACACTCATACACAAACCAGTATACTTGAAATGGCAATATGTATTAGATATGTATCATATGACCTATCTGTAAAAGCAAATACTTCAACTGCATTAGGGGAGCTTGCTTTTTAACAGACTGTTTCCATAAATTTGATGGTAAATGAATAATCTTTTGGTAAAGTGATCATTCCCTCCCCTTTTTATATTCTGTGTAAAAACTGCACTTCTGTATTTCAAATTTATGGTTCAAAAAAATAAAATTTAAATTATACATATGTATATTTATGAACAATTTTTTCTTAAAACCAGGTTTTAAACTCATCGTTTAAGTGTAAAATTTTTATTAATTAAAAAACTTCAGCATTAAAATGTGTAAGCATAAGAAGGGATTTCATTCGACATGCAAATACTTCTTCAGATGTTAGTCATAGAAATAAAATTTTAAAGTGTCTGCACTCTTCTGAGTAATGCTCATCCTTAGCTTTCTATTTCCCTACCTCATGACATTAGTCAGAAAGTATAACAATAATAAAATATACCTTTGTTAGAAAAAAACCCAAAGGTGAGGAATGGGGATGCTGGCAAGGAAAACAAGGTGAACTGGGAAGAAGATAGTCTCCTCACACATCTGGTGATCAATGACGATCCAAAATTGACAGTAATCTTTCTTGGCCATCCTTCTACTCAGGAGCTGGAACTCTTCTGGGGCCAGTTGGGTTTACATTTGATGGTTCTGTTACCCTGCCCTAACCAAGCAGATTTATTGTAGGCCACAGGCCTCTGTGGAGCAAGTGGGTATCATGCAGGTAATATCAGAGCCGCCATACACACACACACAAAAATGGCTTCTCTACCTCACAATACTTGTAGAATCTGCTAGATTCTGAGAATGAAGTCCACAAAACCCTTACTAGGGGTATCATATCAAGCCATTTCTGTGGCAATTATCCCCCCACCAAAAAGGTACCTAAAACAGACAAGTTGTGAGCTTCTGTGTACTATTTAGTGATTACTTTTCTTCTTCCAAAATACATTCCATAATTCAGAGCTTTACATTACAGGACAGAAATTGCTAAAGATTTTTTCCTGTGTTTAATCACTCCATGATTGTACCTTTAAAAATAATTCTACTTTTAATCAACTGCTTCTCCAAAATGCCAAGGTCAACTGAATTCTATTTCTATTCTCCAAAGAGCTAGCCACCTGACCTAAAGTTGGTCTCACTGAGCAAAGACAGCCCTGGAACTCTGAGTTCCAGTACTAACTCTGCCAGTAGCTTCTAGATGGTCCTGAATAAATGATTACACTATCGTCTTTAAGGGGAGAGTGACGATAAGATGAAGATGATGCTAATACTTTGTAAGGTTACACTGGATTTTGCTTTAACCACTTCAAAGCATTTTATGAGATATTAACTTGATCATTCTTTAAACATATTAGTGAATAACAAACATACTCCAGCCTAGATGAATAAACTGAAGAGCTAAAAAGTAAAATAGGACTTTAGTGTCCATAATGTAACATTTATGGTAAAGTAAAAAAAAAAAAAAAATAGAACAGTATTATTTTTCAATACTAAAAATTTTTTTAAATTACAATTTGTAGGGTACTATGAAAATTTATTTAGATAGGAAACGTTTTGCAATTCACGGCTAAAGACAGTGAAGGATAAAACAAGCACATAAGCATATTTCACAAATTCATGAAATACAATGTGTTCCTCAGAGTAAGGAAAGGAATTGTATTTCAAGAGTTTATTTCATCATATGACCCTGCCCTGTGTCCTAGTCAGGAAACCTTTTTTTGGACCAGGCACAGGTTCAGAAGGCGTTAGTTGTGTAGCAGCTAGCGTTTAAATCAGCAATAACTCCACCATCAGGAGCATCTTTGATATTACAAACTATTAGTGGTGGTTCTTACTACGGACATTGAGGAATCACAGCAATGAGTGAATCTAGTGGTGTCAAGAGAAGGAAAAAAATCCCCAGGATTTTAAATGGAGAAGTTTTAGAAGTTCTTAGAGGGCCTCAGAGGTTACATTAACTATCAGTTATTAAAAACTGACTCTAGTCCAGTTACTGAGTTTCAAGAAATTATAGTATTATTATAAAATTAAAATTACATAAAAACATTTAAACTTTAGGTAAACACAGTTTTTCTTCAACATTTAGATACTAGGTAATTATCGCAAAGCCTTTTGGTTTTTTTAGCTGACTTTTGGATGAACATTTTGGCACAGAAAATCTGAGTCTGAAAATTAAGATAAATGGTCTTTATGACTCAAGTGAAATATGCACTTTTGCTTGGATGACTGAAATTTCTTTTTCTTTCTGTGTTATGCCTGCCTGTGCACAGCTGTACACTAAGGTACTCTGACTTTAGAACATGCCCAGATACCTACTATGGGAAGACTAGCAACAGGGAGATCTTGGCTCTGGCTTTTCTACTTTCAACAGAGTTCTATTAACCTATGAGGAAGCTGTATTTAGGAACCAAATATTCTAAGTGCTTAAAAAATTTCTGAGCCTATTCTAACTAAAGCTCTATCACCATGGCTATAAAGGATGTAGGAAGCACCCTACACGGCGGAAAAGGAGTCAGGAATCATTTACTTGGCCTAGAACTATCAGAATGATGCTTAGGAGCTTCTCCTGACCTTTTTATAGCTATGTGGGCCCACAAATAACAGAGTTCCAACTTTACCCTTCAAAACAGAATGACTTAGCTTCTTATTCTGCTCCTCTTAAGCCATGGAGTCTTAATGTGATGTAAAACAAAAACAAACCTACAGATCCTGTATTATTTCATCACAAAATTGTGTATAGCTAACCCTTGAACAACAGGAGGGCTAAATTGCATGGGTCCACTTACACATGGAATTTTTTTCTGCCTGCGCCACCTCTGAGACAGCAAGACCAACCCCTCCTGTTCCACAGTCTACTTAATGTGAAGACAACAAGGATGAACACTTTTATGATGATCCACTACCACTTAATGAATAGCAAATATACTTTCTCTTCCTTACGATTTTCTTAATAATATTTTCTTTTATTTAGCTTACTTTTATTGTAGAAATACAGTATATAACATAGAAAACATGTTAATTGTTAGCTGTAAGGCTTCTGGTCAACAGTAGGCTATTAGTAGTAAAGTTTTTAGGGAATCAGAAGTTACATGCAGATTTTTTACTGCATTGGGGGTCTGTACCCCTTACTCTGACACGGTTCAAGGGTCAACTGTATGTGAATTTGATAGGTCAAAATAATACCCAGCACGCTGTGACCACTTGAAAAATGTTAAATGAATAAATCAATAAATATGAATGCTATGAAAAGGAAGGCTGGCAAACTCTTCTAATTCTTCTGAGGAAAAAAATGAACTTGTGATACAGAATGAAGACGTTTGGTGCGAATTAGGAATTTACCTATGAATGGCTGTTAAATTTTACAATAGATTTCCCAAAAATGTGGAGGAGTCTGCATGAACTTTGGATGTTGATGTGAAATACTGCCTGCAGAAGGGAACAAGCAAGTGTGATAATTTCATCACCTATGTGATACAGCTGAATACTACCTTTTCACATTCAAGTCTAAAGTAGAAATAACTTTCAGCTGTATGGCACAAGACAATATTTAAGATACTTTAACATGTATTATTTTACTTGACCCTCAAATCATTATTCTAATGTTATAGATTAAAAAAAAACAATGACTCTCAGAAAAGTTAACCTGTTTTACTCCTCAGGCTAGGTCTCCTATTCAAACACTTGTGATTTAGAATTAGGCTTCTGATTCCTAGCTCAGAGTTTGTTTTGAGTTTAAAAAGACAAAATTGTTCTGCATTTCTCCTAAAACCAAGGTGTAATTTAGCCTCCATTTAAAATCCAGTTCAAAAAGCTTAAATGAGTTTCTTAAACATTTCTTGTGCACGAAAAAGACCATTTATGACACATATAAAAAATATCAACCTAAAAAGGAATAAGATCTTTCATTATATACATCTTATTAGGTGATAGAAAAAATATATACAAGTAGTCTTTATAAAAATTTTTATGAACAGGTCAAAAGCAGAATTTTCACTATCTCTAGTTCATTCTAGTCACTGTGCTTAGTAAAGCTGTAATTTAACAATACCAGTAATTTAACACTGAAGATGACAATAACTCAAAATTATTGCTCTACAAGCAATAAATGTTAAGAGAAGTGACACTTGCTGATACGATTTTAAAGAAAACCATTACCAATTTGTGTTAGTCACTGATCTACTTACATTCATTGTAGATTATGAAAGCAGTAATTCTATTTTAAATATCAATAGTTTATTCCGTATATATAAAAAGAATGCCTTACTCCTTTGGGCTGTTTAAAGTTGGAAGTTATTTTATAATTGATAATTCTATTTTAAATATCAATAGTTTACTCTGTGTATATAAAAAGAATGCTTTATTCCTCTGGGTTGTTTAATGTTGGAAGTTATTTTATAATTGATAAATTAGGAAAATTGCCCATTCTTTTCCAGTATATGAATAAAGAATACAGAATTAGATGTATTTTAGATTCCTCCTGCCAATTTTGCTGAAAATCTAGCTTAATTTTTCTTTTTATAACTAAAATTATTAAAATCTTTAAAATAACCTAATGAAATGTTGAAAATTGGAGTTTTGGGTGATGGCTGTTTGATAGTGCAACAAAACTAATTAATTCCCAACTACATATTATCAAGCTGTTGAGCCTTGTATGGTTTACAACAGTATGACTTTTAAAATTATCTGTATCAGTTTGATAGAGAAAATAAATCACTAATTTTTATTATGTAACTATAAATCTCTATCTAAAAATTTCAAAATAAACCAGAGCCTTGAAAATAAATAAGGAACTTCTATATATGTAACTTCAATTCTTTGAGTGCTGAAGAATATTCAAGTTTAAAAAGTGAACTTTTTCCCCCAAAAAGCACTCATTAAGCCTTAATGAACATTTATTTTTAAATGTAACTGACTTTAACAAACATATATTATTTTGTTTTTCTGAAATACTATTCACAGTCCTCCCATATAAGTTTTGACTATTCCTAACAATTTATCTATTGAGTTTACCACTGCAGGCCTGAGTATATTTATTATTTTAATATGAAAGTATTTTTAAACTTAAAAATACGTTTCTAACTATGCTAGTAAGAAGGCAATATAGCCTACTGGAGAGAACTCAGAACTGAAAGGCATGAAATTTGAACTGAATTCTGGGCTTTGCCTTGGACAAACTGCATTCCTGAATAGGTCACAACTTTCATATTCCATTTACTTCACTGTGCACAGTTCCTCTGAAATAGCCTACCTAGCACAGCACCCAGACTAGAAGAGACAATGAAGTATTAGTTGATTACTTATTAAAGCCTGTGTTTTGAAGTTCGGATAAGAAGACCTGGCATTTGGCTTCACAAGTCGCCAGTTTTCCTCATCAGTAATATGAAGAGGCTGAATCACAGAAGACCTGCAATGTAGAGGTTGGCTTACCAGTGAAGCAGACTCCAAGTCGAAGATTAGTAAACAAGAAATTTATTGATGAGTACACTGGGATGATCACCGGTAGGGACAGGGAAGCCTTGCCCTGAACTGGGCCTTTACAACCCTCATCAACCAGTTACTGGATGCAGGCTGCCCTGCATGACCTGGGTAAGAGGATTCTCTTCAGCTGAGGTAAGGGCAATCTCCGGGGAAGATTCAGCTGTGAGTATTCAGTCACCAACACTCTTGGAAGATGGGGGACAAGTGTTCAGTCCTGAAGGAGGGATCTGTGCGATACACCAGGGTCCACTACTACCACCAGAATCCCTTCCAGTTCTATATTTCCTTTAGCTTTCAGGTACAATCAATCCCAAATTATCCTCAAAAACTGTGATAAAATAATACATGCTACAGGATTCTATTTATATCAAGTTCAAGAACATGTAGGACTAATCTACGCTGCTAGAGGTCAGAATAGCAGTTACTTTTGAGGAGCACTGACTGGGGGAGGTATGAGAGAACTTTCTGAGGTGCTGATAATGGTGTGTATTTTGATCAGGAGTATACGTATGTGTGCAAATTCATTGTGCTCTGTGTGTGTTTGGTTTTCCAAAGATTCCCAAAGATTTACAAGAATGGGGATTCAATAAAATAGTCCATTAATATTTTCTAAGACAAAAAAACACTTGGCATTGCAATGTGTAAATTGCAAACATAATATTTTTAAGCTTATAGTTTTCCATTACTGTGATACTTTGGTAATTCTTTTGTAATTTTGATGAGCAAAATTATTTTAACTATTTATACTTTAGGCCATCTGAATGCCTCAAAAATAAAAGACAAAAGTATAATCTTGCCTATTAAGTGGGTTTAAGTAATAAACAAGATAGAGTGACCAATGGACAAAGACTTGCAAAACTGCCATCTAGAATCAGAACTTCAATGAAGATTTGCATAAATCATACGGTTCATGTATAACATATTTTTAAAGACTAAGTATAGTGCTGCCACCTAGCAGACAAAGTTGATTATGAACTTCAGCTCTGAAAGGTTATAAACGTCTTGTAGAAAATATAGAAATGCCGAATTATATATTTTCTGACAATACTCTACCAAATAAAGCTTAAAGACTATTTGTCAACAGCTAAAGAAAATATCAAATATTTAAGTTCTACAACAAAAAATATAACTTCCAAAATAGCTACTGAGAACAACAGTACTAGCACTGGGAAGTTCAGAGGTTCCCTACTGAAAACTCCATTACATTTTAAAAACAGACACTCTGTATGAGATCCAGGGCTATAGGTTCCTATATACAGTCTCTGGGCAAAAAACAGGCAATGCCCAGTTGTATCTCTGGTCACTCTTCCCCAAAATCTATCTGGAGGCTCAGTGAATTCTAAATAAAACAAGAGAGTAAGACAGAGAAGCACATGGTGTGCTAGATTATGGATAGAGGTTTTAAGAGTGCACTTAATGATTCCTCCTTCAATGGTATCTGAGCATACAGATTCTAACAAGCAAGAGCCCCTAGTCCTCTATGTTCCAACAGCAAAAACCTCCCACTTAAACTTCATCACCCCCACAATTTTTCTGCCCTACGCAGGACATCACCTACAGAGCCCCAAAGTAAAAGAGTAGGTGAATACAGATGGTCCCCAATTTACAAGAGTTCAACTTATGATTTTTTGACTTTACGATGGTGTGAAAGCAAAATGTATTCAATAGGAAGCAATAGGATACTCCTGCAACGTTGGGCAGCGGAAGCAAGCCACAGCTCCCAGTTGGCCACACCATCACGAGGGTAAACAACTGATACTCTACAGAGTTGCCAAATGATTTTGCCCAACTGTAGGCTAACAGAAGTGTTCCAAGCATGTTTAAGGTAGGCTACGCTAAGCTATGGGGTTTGGCAGGTCAGTGTGTTAAATGCATTTTCAACTTATAACATTTTCAACTTACAATGGGTTTATTAGGATTTAACCCCATTGTAAGTCAAGAAGCATGTGGACTTGAGACCCTATCTTCAAAAAATGGAACAAACATATACTGTGCCAGCACTTCAAAGACAGAAGTGCTGAGGGAAGACCACAATGAGCCTGGAGAATACATTACTGCTGGGGAGACCAGGCTACTAAACCAATGTCCAAAGACCAGAAAAAGAGATAGTAACAGTATCTCAGGTCCATGTCATTTTTCCTGGACAACAGGTATGAAGTCCTACCACTTTACTGCATCTGAACATTCTCACCTAAATAGGGTCTGCCAGCCTAAGCACAAATAAAGGATTACATATGGCCACTGGGCAAACTTCAATAGCTAAAGAGACCCTCACCATCACCCTGTCATCCATTGGCACACAGATACTGTTAAATAATAAAAGAGCCCAACACCCACATAGTAATAGTATAGCACAAAGAAACTAGTATAGAATTGTGTAATCAAACACAACTGGCATACACGTAAATGAAGAGATCAAGGCTCTAGATGGGCTTTGTCACAAACTAGTTATAAAATCTGGGACAGAGGCAGTGTAGCATAATTGGTACTAAGCAATTGAGTGTGTCAGGCACTGAACTCATGGGTTTATAGACATTGAAAGTACCTAACCAGCAGTTAGAAGAGTAAATTTCATGGATCCAATATACCCCTAATTAGCTAGGGTTTAAACCAAGTCAATTCACATCTCTAGAGCATAATTTCATTATCTGTATTGACTAGTGTGGTATTTCCAAAATGTGTTCCACAGAACAAATAAAAAAAAACAAAAACAGTGATATGCTTCTCAATACAAGTGTTTCATAGTCAAGTAGGTACAGGGAAATATACCTACTATAAATCACCAACCTTGAGATTTACCACGTGCTTCAGTAAAGGCTTTAAGAAGCGCTATAGTTACATATCTGTTTAGTTTTTTTGCTATAGTTTTTTCAAGCCAATAGGCCACTAAACCACCTGTTCCTCTAATAAATATTAACATTGCAAAACACACTTTGCTGCCCTTCAAAAAATTAAATATAGCATTGCTATATGACACAGCAATCCACTTCTGGGTATATAATCAAAAGAATTGAAAGTGGGGACTCAAACAGATATTTGTACATCAATGCTCACAGCAACACTATTCACAATAGCCAAAAGGTACAAGCAACTCAAGTGTCCATTGATGGATGAAAGAATAAATAAAATGTGGTATATACAATGAAATATTATTCAGCCTTAAAAAGGAAATTCTTACACATGGTACGACATGGATGAACCTTGTAGATGGTATGCTAAGTGAAATAGGACAGACACGAAAAAAATATTGTATTATTTCACTTATATGTAGTAGTTACAATAGTCAAATTCATAGAGACAAAGTAGAACAGTGGTTACTGGGGTATAGGGGCAAAGGGAATGGAAATTTACTGTTTAATGGGTACACAGTTGCAGTTTGGGATGTTGAAAAAGTTATAGAGATTGATAATGGTGATGGATGCATAAAAATGTGAATGTACTTAATGCCACTGCCACTGAACTATACACTTAAAAATGGTTAAAATGGGCCAGGTGTGCTGGCTCATGCCTGTAATTCTGGCACTTTGGAGGCCATGGCAGGAGGATCGCTGAGGCCAGGAGTTTGAGATCAGCCTGGGTAACATAGCAAGATCCATCTCCACAGAAAATTAAAATAGCTGGGCATGGTGGTGCTCACCAGTAGTCCTAGCTACTTAGGAGGCTGAGGCAGGAGGATGACTTGAGCCCAGGAGTTCAAGGCTGCAGTGAGCTATGATCATGCCATTGCACTCTAGCCTGAGTGACAGCAAGACCATCTCAAAAAGCAAAACCAAAATAAATAAATATGGTTAAAACAGTAAATTTTATGTTATGCATGTTTTACTATAATAAAAAAATTTAAAAACATACTTCACCAAATACTGAACTATTTCAGGCCGGGCGCGGTGGCTCACGCCTGTAATCCTAGCACTCTGGGAGGCCGAGGTGGGCGGATCGTTCTGAGCTCAGGAGTTTGAGGTTGCTGTGAGCTAGGCTGACGCCACGGCACTCACCCCAGGCAAGAGAGTGAGACTCTGTCTCAAAAAAAAAAAAATACTGAACTATTTCTCTTAATTCTAATATTTTGTGATTATGAAATCACTACTATAACCAATATAAATTACCTTACCTCAGCTACACAACAAATTGATCCCAAGGCTTCTCCACGAAAACCGTAAGTCGTCAAGTTTTCAAGATCTTCATGGCTACTTATTTTTGAGGTGTAGTACTTCATTGCCATTACAGGTGCATCAACAGCCTTGATACCCTCACCATTATCTCGCACCTCAATCTTATCAAATCCATAGTTTTCCTATAAAATGTTAAAAAACACTTTTAGTATATAAAAATATTAGACTGTTATCACATTTAGAAGCAAAAAAAAAAACACAAAAGAAACAATTTTGTCATTTATTTACCTCATATGGAAGCATAACATTATGGAAATAAGAGTTTAAAATCTTTAGCTCCACTAATTCCTAGCAAGTTCCTTATTTTCTTTGGGTTCAGATTCAACTGTAAAATAAGGAGGTCAGTCCTTTTAATTGTTTCACTACAATGAGCATTTATTATAATTTGTTTAAATTTGACCAAAAAATTATTTTCCAAATTACATATTCCTTTTATATAAACTCCTAAATGTAACAAAATAGGACACTATCACCAACAAAACAAACTTTTTCTAACCACCAAGACTCTAGCAATTATTATTCAACCTGATTTTTAATACTTTTTCCCTTGCTGCTTTCATAAAAAACTTTATTTACTACATTATAACTTTCTAAATTTCTTTCTGCAAATAATCACTTAACAGGAAACTGCTAAGAAACACCTAATTTGGCAACTCTAGTGACTTTTAATTTGAAAGTCAAGAAAAACTTTTAAAACACTAAATTCATATTTTAATTTTATATTCTAATACTAAAAATATGCATATATAATAAAAACAAAATCTAAATTACTATAGTGATCATTTTCTATGAATACCATATCCTAAATTTGGTAGCCAACTTCTATCGTAAGGCTCACTCCATAAAGTTTTACACATATGACCAAGTTATAAAGGGGAAAAAAAAACTTCCTAAAATTATAATGACTATAGTATTTAAGATAATACATCTGGCCAGGCATGGTGGCTCATGTCTGTATCCTAGCACTCTGGGAGGCCAAGGCAGGAGGATCGTTTGAGCTCAACAGTTAGAGAACAGCCTGAGAAAAGAGTTAGACCCCGTCTCTACTAAAATTAGAAAAAAATTAGCCGGGCGTGGTGGCATACGCCTATAGTCCCAGCTACTCCAGGGGCTTAGGTAGGAGGATGGCTTGAGCCCAGGTGTCTCAGGTTGCTGTGAGCTAGATTGATGCTATGGCACTCTAGCCCAGGCAACAGAGTGAGACTCTGTCTCAAAATAATAAACAAACAAAACAACTCTAAGAAAAAAAAAATAATACCACATCTTCTTAATAACCTAAAATTGTATAATACTACAAATGTCAGTCTTTTTTGAATAAATAAGATATACAAGGCATTGGAGGAAAACATCTAAGATTTAGTTCCTCAAATCTCTCTCAATCTAAAATTAGGTTGACATTCTATGATTAATTTGCTTCATTTTATAGAAAGATCATTCAATACAGAAATGCAAATCTTGTGACATAAATAAAAACTCTACGCATCTGAGTAAAATCAGAACATAAAGATCTGTTTAAATATTTAAAATTGTATTATCATGCTTAATTAATTATAAAAACATACATAGTCGGGACAGCTATTACTGCACAAAACCACAATAAAACATTTGTGGTGTTTATTTTAAAATTCTACAAAGCAGTTATCAATAAATGTCAAGACTGACATATACAGTCAAGTTAAAATGTTTTATTTAGTCTTATAAGAGGACTTCTGTTGACTTTGCAACACTATTTTACAAAACAATGTTTTCCTTCCAAAGACATTTAAGAACAAGATACATTTGCTTGTCTAAGATTCTTAAGTGAAATCTGTTGGATATAACTATCTAATCCTATTCAATTATTACCAATTGTACTCTAATCAGACTGAACTATAAAAAATGCCTGAAAAAACATAAATCATCTTTCTTTGAGTTTACTTTTTTTCCAGGTTTATATAGAGTGTATTATTTAAAAAAAAAATACAGATTTGATATAGAAAAGCACTTATCTAAGTGTGTTCTCTTAGGTAGCAGCATCAGTATCAATTAGAAACTTATTAGAAATGCAGATTGGGCCGGGCGCGGTGGCTCACGCCTGTAATCCTAGCTCTCTGGGAGGCCGAGGCAGGCGGATTGTTTGAGCTCAGGAGTTCGAGACCAGCCTGAGCAAGAGCGAGACCCCGTCTCTACCAAAAATAGAAAGAAATCAATTGG
>CAUYSK010118442.1:0-11477 GCA_963575035.1 Avahi laniger
AGGCTTAACGGAGCAAGTATCTGGGACTAGCCCTTGCTCACCCACTGCACACTGTCTGTCACCTGTCCTGGGCTTGGAAGGGTTCATCTCCCTGAGGGTAGGGCAGAGAGGAGCCAGGCACAGCCCCCACCCCAGGGAGCAGACAGTCTACTCCTTGAAAGGACCCCCAGCACTGCTACTCCCTTCTTGCTGAAAAAGGCAAAGTCACCTGATGACTTCAACAAGGTATTAAAAGACAAAGTCTTTTCCTGGCTGCAAACACACAAGCATTCCAGTCCCCCTCCTCCCACTGCCATCCCTCCTTTCTCCATCCCTTTTCCGCCTCCAGCCCATCTATCCGATCTAGACAAACTTAAACCATCCAGTCTTCTCCCCCGGCCACGGTGCTCAGGAAGACCTGTGCACCCTAGCAAGCTGGGTAGGGGATTCTCCCCCAGGCTGCCCTGGCGGGCTTGGTTTGGGCGGGAGAGAGAAAGCAGGTACGTGGTGCTCGCTAAATTCTCCAAGGAGCTGTTGACTTCACGAAGAGGGGGAGGGGCCATGAGAACCCAAAATTTCTAGGGCGCGGCCAAAATCAGAGGCCTAGAGCCATTTGTTATCCTCGAGCGCCAACTCAAGGCCGGCGCCGGGACTGCTGCAGAAGAAGCCCCGCCAGCGCCGATCTCCCAGAGACAGCCATTTTGTTTGTTGATGGGCTCATTTCCCGGCGGGCGCCGCGGCCCGAGCCGGCGGGTGCAGGAAATGGCGGCGTGCGCAAGCGCACCCGGCGCGTACGATCCCTGCGCATCGTAGGCGCAGGTACGCTGTCGCGCAGGTATTGTGGCTGCTTTGTTTTCACAGCTGGAACCTTCTTGTCGTTTTAATTGTGAAGTAGTCACAGCTATTATTACAAAGCAATGGCATTTTTATCCCCTTTTTACAGATGTATAAGCTGGGGTGAGGGTCCGCCTGTAACTAATAAATGACAGTCAGGATAGAACTTCGTTGCCCCCTCCCCACGGCTCAGCGTGATCACGTGATCGTCGCTACGCTTCTGGCATCTCTAAACCTAGGGATAATGGTCGGGTAGAAGCAAGGGCGGGGATCATCACTCAAATGTCTCATTTAATAAAAAGTCTCTCTGAACTTAAGTCTCAGTACCTCACTCCAGCCACTTCTCTTCCCCTCCCAACGCCCAAACTCTCTAAAGAGCTGTGTGCCCGCACTCTTGTCACCTTTTCATTCCCTTCTTACCATCAACATTCCACAGAAGCTATTAGTGCTTCTCAAACTATGTGCTGAATAACCTCCCTTCCCCCATCTGTCTGGGATTGACATTTGGTCTTACAGCACAGCTCCCAAACCATGTGACTCACCACAACACCCAATTCGTCTCTACCCTATTTAACCTGAATAGTCAACTAATTACAGGCTTGGATGCCCTTACAATGTCAAAGTGTTATAAAAGTTTATAAATACTCTCAATCTCTGTCCTTGTCTTAGGTGGCAACAAACCATTGGGAGGGGGTGAGGTTGCTTTATCACACCATCCCACTCTTCTATACATTTTTGTGGCTAAGTCCAGTTAACTGGTACAGTTGCCAACTCTCCCTTTTCTCTTTTTTTTCCTTCCACAGCAGACACTGGTTGGCTTCCTACTTCTCTGGCCACTCCTTACTCATCTCTTTGACAGGTTCCTCTTGTTCTGCCCTACCTCTTAACATGGGTGCTCCTCTAGGGTTCTGCCCTCTACCTCTTCTCTTCTCACTTCATGGATACTCAGGGAACAATATTACCCATTCCCGTGGCTTCAATTGCCATTGACATACAGAAGACTCCCAAATTTGTACCTTTAGTCCAGACCTCACCCCTAAGTTCCAGTCCCATTTGTCTATGCCTCTGCCTCCAGGACCTCACCTCTTACATGTCTCATAGGTTCGGCACTTAATATGCCCCAAATGGGGTGAATGGTGATGCCATTTTCTGAGATGAGGAACACAGTGGGTGATGCAGTTAGTGCATCAATTAGTTTGCTTATTTGGTTGGTTTTGGTGAGAGAGTGTGTTGAGAAAAATGTTTTGGAACATGCTGAGTTTGAGGTCCAATAAGGCTACTGGGTGGAACCACACACAGGCAAGTCTGCTGCTTCTACCAGCTATGTTCCTCCTTGTTTCTCAAGAGTCTTAGGCCAGAAACCCAGGATGGGTTATTGCCTGGAGGGTGACCAATTGTTTACAATTGTCTGTTTTCTACACTCTCCTTTGCCTTGACCAAATGTCAGGCAGGCTTCTCTCCTCCCCACAGGCCCCTGAACTTTGATAGCTTCTGCTTAAGCAAGTGCTAAAATGAAGAAAATGCCCCACTTATCAGCTTATCCTGAGAATGGGCTAACCACCGGGAGACCATTTCTGGCCAAACCATGCCAATCGGTTTTCCCTTTGCCTGCCCACCTGCTCCTTAAAAGTAGCTGCTATCTCTGCTTACCTCTTCATAGCAGAATTTTTTTAAAAGTCTTTTTCTGTTTGATTTTATAATACTTCCAAATCCTGTGATTGCAGCGTTATTCCTACTACAAGTCTTAAAATAAAATCGGTCCTTATCTAAGTCCGTATTTGTTTTTGATACTTTTTTCTGGTTCCATGACTCAGACAGAGCTACTTCGATTCTATTACATGAGCTCTTTCCAGTTCTTTTCTGTTTGAGCAAGAATCTTCCCAGACAGAAGTCTTCTTCGCTCTTTTTGAGTAGGGATTTAACCCCTGACTCTTCCTGTTGAGTAGGACTCTTCCTGGCTCTTTTCAGTTTGAACCAGAATCTTCCTGGACAGAAGTTTTCTTGATTCTTCTCAAGTGGGGATTTACTCCCTGACTCTCCAGTGGGAAATTCCCACCTTTTCTGTGAAGCCTTGTTGTTTGTCCTGACTCCTTGTCTAGGGATTTCACAGGACAAGCCCTTACAAGTCTCCTTTATAAATCAGTGAGGATTGCACAGAGAAACCCCCTTTGGTTACCAGATGAGGATTGTGTGTAGAACTTTCTAGTGGGATTGTTTGTCCAGCCTGTCTACTTTCTCTACTTGAACCTCCTCTTCACATGGGTAACTCTCAATCTACCAGGTGCTGCTCCTCCGCCTCCTCCTTTACTGACTACATGCTCTGCTCCTATGGCACTCATTCTGTACAGTATCTCCCCCAAAAGGCAAAATTTCACAAAGGATAATTTGGAACTTCAGTGACCTCCTTGGGAAATTTGGGACCACCTCAAACCAGCTCATCTAAGATTTCTCCCTTTCCATCACCCACTCCGTCCCTCCTCCCTCCTTTTCACCACCTTGGACCTTCCCTTCAGCTCCCTGAATCCTTCCATCTGTCCCTCTTCAACATCTCTACCTCCTGCATCCCTCTATCCACCCTTCCCACTCAGCCCCCTCGACTGCCTATAGTCACTAGAGTTTTAGCTCTCCCAGCTGTCAGGGGCTCTCCAGGGGCTCAGGGATCTCAAAAGCAACCACCTGACGATGCAAAAGCTAATTGGAAACACTTTGGATATTGTATCTATTCAGATAGACTTTGGAGACACCCACTTGGTGACTCTTTTGTCCCTCACCCAAAATTTAGTCCGCAGCTTCTATAAGATTACACATCAGGGCAAAAGAAAATCTTACAAGTCTCCTTTATAAATATTGATGGGACGCTTTAGCCTTCTCATAGAACAGGTAACCCCGATCTGTTCCATCTTCCAGAAACACAATCCTGGTCAAAATTTAAAGGTGGGTCAAAGATGGAAGCCAATTTTTTTTTTTTTGAGACAGAGTCTCGCTCTATTGCCCTGGCTAGGGTGAGTGCCGTGGCGTCAGCCTAGCTCACAGCAACCTCACACTCCTGGGCTCAGGCGATCCTACTGCCTCAGCCTCCCAAGTAGCTGGCACTACAGGCATGTGCCACCATGCCCGGCTCATTTTTTTTTCTATATATTTTTAGTTGTCCAGCTAATTTCTTTCTATTTTTTTTAGTAGAGACGAGGTCCCCCTCTTGCTCAGGCTGGTTTCGAACTCCTGAGCTCAAACAATTTGCCAGCCTTGGCCTCCCAGAGCGCTAGGATTACAGGTGTGAGCCACCGCGCCTGGCCTAAGCCAACTTTTTTATATGAAACAATGAGTTTTGCATTTCTGTCTTTATGCCTGACTGCTGGCTGAAAATCTAGAATTAAAAAAATAAGACCTCTATTTGTGTCTGTCTGTATGTTTATGTGTGTGTATGTGAGAGATATATGTGCAATATTTCCCTTCCCCCAGATGGTATTAACAAATTAATTTACAAAATCCCTTATCCTCTATTCTAATTGACTTAGAGATAAAGAAGCACTTATATAAATTAAAAAATCCTAAAACTCTCATAAGTTAAGAAACAACTTCTAATACTTCCAGTGTAAATAACAAATAAGTATTCTCATAAAAACTACCCAAATTTTAAAATTCAAGTTCACAGAATTTAGGTAAATCCTTGGCAAACAAGATTAATTTAATATTGTTAGTTTAACAGACAACTATGTTGTCTGAGTTATCAGTATTACATATAATACAAGCATATATTTTTATTCTACTTGGGTATAATTCTTCCTAAACTTAAACAGGTTTACTAGTCAAATAAGCTAGTATTATATCTACTAGATGTTTACGATTATAAAAATATGAATTTGCTTTTAGCTATATTGAGTCATTATTCTGGTAAACTTTGTTTCAACAATAATTATGTTTTATAATGTCACCTTAAAGACAGTTTCCAAGATCTTTTTGGTAACTTAAAACCTTAGACATGCTAAATTAAATTAACTTATGAATATTTGTTAAATACCTACATCATTTCTAAGAATGATAAAAGAAACACTTAGTTACTAAACCTAATTTTAGGTTTATATACTTTTTGCTTCTTATTTTTATGGTACAGTGAGACTATATTTGGATTTTTAAAATATGTTCATTGTTCACATTGAAAAATTATACTATAAAAAGTATATAACTAGAAAAAGTTATGAGATGTATATTCATAACCTTTACTAGTCTCCTATAAAGTGCTGGTGTACAATAGTTCAATATTACTTACCTCTTTGTTTTCTCTGTAAGATAGAAGTTATTAATGGTTACAAATTATAGTCAATATATATATATACAAAGGAGACTACTAAAAGTACTCATGTCAAAAGGAAACAATTTTGTATGCAAAGTATGCAAAATAAGTCTTTATTAAGGAAAAACAGAATAGTTTTGTCCTAAATTAAAATAACTAATGGTTCCAAAAAATATGTAAGACAAAAAGTAAACAAATATTAAAAAGTTATAAAAGGTTCATAGAAAATTTTATTTTTCATGGTTAAAACTAACTAAAATTTATTGAGTCTATAAGATTTTCAAAAAAGAGCTCTAGTATCAAATATACTGGTGTAAAACTAAAATTTGGGTTTCTCTATTAAAATAACAAAATTTTCTTGGATCATTGGTCTGCTCTTAATAAAAGGATATAAATGGTCTGTCTTTCCATCTGAGTAATCTGCCTAAAAGGCAAAGATTGTGTGTCTTATCAAAAGACTATAATGCCTTATCTTTATGTTGACTTTATCATCTCCTTAATTGTTTTTTAAAAGTCTTTTTAATTTTAAAGGAGCTAAGATTCTTTTTTTTTTTTTGAGACAGAGTCTCACTGTGTTGCCCGGGCTAGAGTGCCGTGGCGTCAGCCTAGCTCACAGCAAACTCAAACTCGTGGGCTCAAGCGATCCTCCTGCCTCAGCCTCCCGAGTAGCTGAGACTACAGGCATGTGCCACCATGCCCAGCTAATTTTTTCTATATATATTTTTAGTTGTCCAATTAATTTCTTTCTATTTTTAGTAGACACAGGGTCTCACTCTTGCTCAGGCTGGTTTCGAACTCCTGAGCTCAAACAATCCGCCCGCCTCGGCCTCCCAGAGAGCTAGGAATACAGGCGTGAGCCTCCGCGCCCGGCAGGAGCTAAGATTCTTTACAATCACTTTACTTCCTATGTTTACTTTAAAATTTTTATCACTTCGATTGAATAGGAAACCAAGTATTATTTCTCAATAACCCATACTCTTATTTAATCAAATGTTCAAGGCCTCCTGACAACTTTTAACATTTTACCTTCCCAAAATCAAATCTTAAATGTATTTCACACCTAAAACTGACTTTGGGATTTCCCAGAAGTTCCCTGGAAAATCCCAAACGATTTATTCTTTCACCTTATAACAAGAGAAGTGCGAAAAATAGTTTTATTTCCTATTGTATAAATTGTATTGGAAGCATTGTCAAATCCAAAAAAATACTAAGCCTCCCCTAAATTAATTTTAATGGGCAAAATGCTATTAACATAAATATTTCAAAAATTATTTAAGATTCCTAGAGATTTTTCAGCACCCTCAATGCCCATGATATGTTCCTATTTATCAGAGTCCCAGCGCTGCTTTGCCTTATATTAGACAACAACAATACAATATTATCAGTCATAATTTCAATTATTTTTTAAAATGTTAACTTGGTCACAATTTTACTTCTTTAATTCATATCCAGTGTATTCTAAGCCTGTGGTTTTCAATTGGAAATTCACATCGTTTATCTATGGAATTTTGTTAATATGTAGATGTTTAGGACCTTTTTTCATTGCCAATTTGATTTTATTCAGCTCCGAAATCTCATTGTTATAAATATATTCATACTACCATATGTACGTTCTTTCACTGGCTTGAAGGTTTCCCTTATAGAAAAGGGTTATTGCCACCACTGCTGGCTAAACTTTTGTTAGAACAAACACTCCCCACATGGGCAATTCTACTGGTTCTTTGAAGTGACTGAGGAATCCATTTCACAGGTAAAGTCATTCAAGAAATCCAACGAGTTCCTCCTTTATCCCCCAGATTACATTGTCTTTATCATCCCAGTCATTTGAAATGATGGAACTAAGGGACTATTAAAGTTAAAGCTTGCTAAACTGATGAAAAAGTTCACCTCCCACAGTTTAAGGTTTTACCCTTAGCACTGATTGCCCTGTGGTCCTTTCCTGCTGGATCATACCAACTGTCCCCATATGAAATAATAACCGGCCCACCCATGAGAATCCCCTATTCTGTCTGGGCTCTCAAGATCCTAACCTGGTCAGTTCAGACATTCTGTAATGCTGACAAGGATTTTTCCTATCCTCCATCCACTCTCCCTCACAATTCTGCTGTTATCATTGTCTCCATCTCTGCAGGTGCTCACTCTGCCTGTCTCTGCCCTTCCTGGAATCCCAAGCTAGTTGAGGCTCGTCCACTAGGAAGACTCACCCTGTGGCTTTCTTCTGGGGGCATGCCCAGACCAGTACTGAGGGACTGCTGGCTACTTGGGACTATTAACAGTAAGTGGGCCTTAATTCCAGCCCACAGACTCCAAATGCTGCCCATCAGGTGCCCAGCATAGTTTACCCTTCCTGATGAACCTAGTCTACTGAGACACCATGCTATTGACCACACCCAAAGACCAGAAACAGGGAACCCAGCAGGCCTGGAAAAGGGACTTGTCCACAGTCACATCTCAGCATGCTCCAGGATTTGGACCACTAGGAGGAAGAGAGGAAGGGCCCTCACCAAGTGCTGCTGCCCACCTCAGAAACACAGCACAGGGTGTCACGCAATCCACCCGGCCCAGCCTGGGCAGAGCCTCTACCTGAGAGCCGGAGCCTTGCCTCAGTCACCCTCGTCAGCTCAGTATCTCCACGGACTGGGCACTTGCTCATTTGGCTCCGGGTGGCATAGTAGCAGCAGGTTGGAGATACTTTGCTCACCACCTGGGCCAGGAGGGGTCACACACTCCACCCAGTCACTTTACCCAAAATGTGGCTTTCTGAATTGATACTTCCCTATCCCTCACTGCTCCCCCAAGTCTTAGGTGTCCCCTAATTCTGGGTCCATTCTACTTACTTTACAGTTCTCTCTGGCTCCGTCTCCTCCGTTTCTTACGTGGGGGACTACAACCACTTCCTAGCTCTCCTCCCTGCCTCCACTCTGCCCACTTCCAGTCCACTCTTCTCACTGCCACTGGAGAGCCCACTCCAAAGCACAGCTCTTGCCATACCATTCCCCTGGTTCAAACTGTCCTGGCTCCTCTTTGTCCTCAAGAGAAAGTCTAAAGTCCTTATTATGGTATAAAGATCTAATCCCGCCCCTCTGTGCCAGAGGTCCCGAAGACCACCGCTGGGTTTTGTGATTCACGAGGAGAACTCACAGGGCACAGCACATAGTTGTACTCATGGCTATGGTGTATTACAGTGAAAGGATACAAAGCACAATCAGCAAAAGGAAAAGCACAAGAGACAAAGGAAATCAGGCACAAGCTTCCGGAGTCCTTTCCCAGTGGGCCACGCAGGATGCACTTAATTCCCCCACCAGTGAGTTGTGACAACATGTGTGAAATGCTGTCGACCAGGGTAGCTCATGACAGACTGAGAGCCCAAGGATTTCATCAGGGACTTGTCATGTAGGCATGCTCTCCCTAGCATGTACCTAACATGCACACATTGCTTTCACCTACAGAAAACCTTCCCCATCATCCTGCAGCTCACGCCTCCCACATCTGTCATTCATAGCCAATTTTAGAGAGCTGTGCACCATCAGCTGCGCCTCCTCATCTCCCACTCCCTCCTCAATCCGCCATAATACAACTACCCCCTTTACTCACCCTCCCAACTTGCTTCCCTCAAGGCTGTCACAAGTTCCACTTTGCCAGATCTCATGGGCCTATTTCAGGGTCCACAGCACGCTGGAAAATTAGCTCAGCCTGGCTGGGTTTCCACGACTGCACATTTTCCTGATTCTTCCATTTATCCAAAATTTCCCTTCTCAGTACCTCTCTGCAGCTCTTCTTCCTCCTCAAGACCCTTCAATATTATTTTCAAGATTTCTGGCCCATCTGCCTTTGCTCCTCTCTTATTTTAACTTCTTTTCATTTTATATACTCAGTTAGGGCTTTAGAGGACCCATAATTAATACTCCCCTCTTTTTTATTCTTTTTGAGACAAAATTAGAGCAGAAAATGGAGATAAATGTCAGCTGATGAAGCAGGTGGCTTTAGATGTACAGCCCCAAAGGAAGGCTTCTTCTGCATCCCTCAATCACATAACTTACCCACCAGCCAAGGCCTGGCTGGACGACTGCCCCAGGAACTTGCAGAGAGAAGCAGAGAATGCATGCTTTGGACACACTGGCTTCCAAAGATATTCTCCAGGCAACGTCATCCACTCCCTTCAGTTACTATCCATGAGCTAAAAACTCCCAACTCTCTAGCCCCAGGTCAGCTCGTCACTCAACTCCTGTATCCTCCACAGGCATGATTCAATGACTTTACCATCTCTTTGCATAGCAACCCCCTACCTCCTCACCCTCAGCTAGTTCTTATCACCATCTAGTCGCCCAGCTCTGAAATCTGGGGGGCAGCCTTGGCCACCACTTTTCCCTCACCATTACTTTTAATAAGTCAGAAATACTTGTGGCCTCATCACCTGTGCATTGGCCTCAGCAAACAGTCTCCTGATGGTCTCCTGCCTTGTCTAGTTGGACACTGCCCTGGTCTGATCCTCCATAGGCCAGTGGAGGCATCTTCCTACGACTCAAGTCTGGCTGTGGCACTCTCCTGCATGGGAACCACCAGTGGCCCCTCAGACCCTAAGGATGTGGGCCACACTCCTCAGCCCAGGAGCAGGTGCCTGCTCAGTACTCTCTTGGTGCTTCCTGCCAAGCCACCAATTAACCCCCTTCACTGCGGCCACCCTGACTCCACAGTCCCCGTGCATCTATGCGTCTGCGAGCCTCCGGTTTCCTCTACCTGCAATGCCTTCTCCAGCACGTCTGTCTGGCAAAACCTTCCTCAGCTTTCCAAATCCAGCTCCAGCCTCACCCTACCGATAAAGAAAGCCTTTCCTGACACCACCCACCTGCAAAAATAAAACAAAACAAAAGCCAAAATGAAAAAACAGAACCAATCGCCTCCTCCTTCATCTATGAGCCACACTTTTTATTCTCCTTCACCACATGGAACACAGAGTAGTGCAGGGAGCCACGTGATGCGGCAGGAAGCCCACGGTTGTTCACCCAGTGTATTTGGACTGGGCCCCTACAGAGCCTGGGGCCAAGGAGTCAAAGATGGATTGGATATTCTTAAATAAGTAAATCTGTTATCTTATGGTTGAGCCTGGCCCTCAAACTAACCTCCTACCTAGCTAATTATGGAGTCTGTGCTATAAGAAGCACCATAACCAAGAGGGTGGATGACCACTTTTATTGCGTCCCTGCGAGAGGAGCCACAGGCCCCACCTACTCCCCACAGCAGACTCCCGCCTGCACTCCACCTCTCCTGACTCAGGGCAGTGACAGCCTTGGCTCTCTCCTGGCATTTCTGTCTTGTGTAAGAAACCGTCGTCGGCTTTGCTCTGCAGAAGTGGTAAGTACTTTCCTTTGCACTCCTGGAAATCACTGAGCTGCTGACGTGTCCGTAGCTGAGTGGCACATGCAGTGTTGGCCAAATGCCTTCAGGAAAGCCTGGACTTGAAAACCTCTCACTCACACCACATGGTCGCCTCCAGTCACAGGCACACTGGCACGCACAGACATACGGCCAGTCACATCCCACATCCCTGCCTCGTGCCCACTTACACATGCTCCCTTCCTCTTGCTCTGACCTCTCTTGGCTTCACCCTGTCACTGTTTCACAATCTTTCTCTTTTTTTCGCTCTCTCATGTCCTCTGTCAATCTCTGACAATGCTATTTTACACACCCGAATAGCCCTCATCTGGGACCCTCACCTGCAGAACACCTGTACTCTAGGAGACAGCCTTCCCTCCTGCCCCACACAGGAGGCCAGGGCTTCTTACACCTGGGGACAGACATCTTCTCCTATCACAGCCCCATCCCAGCAATTCGAGCCACAGGAAGCCTGTCCACACTGCTTCAGGCCCAGGGAATCCCCACCATGACCCACCTGCGGGGCAGGAGCCCAAGCACATGGGTGTGCAATGTGCCAGGCATTGGCAAGGAGGGGAGCAGTTCCCACCTGGTCGTGGCCTGACAAAAACGCCAGCTCTAGCAGGCAGGAGCCCAGTGCAGCTCGGCCCTTACCTGCTGCCACAGCTCTCCAGTCCGATGAGCTGCTCGGGTTCCCTGGGGCTGCTCTGTCGCTCTGGGGTGCTGGGATCTGCAGGTTGCTGTGTGGGTACAGCTGGGTCTCCCTGGCCACCTCTCGGGGCTCCCGGCCTCTCCTGCCAGGCCTCTCCAACCTTGGTGGCCACATTCTTCTCATAACCAGCCCAGGCACTGAGGAAAAACAAGCAGCAGGCTTAACGGAGCAAGTATCTGGGACTAGCCCTTGCTCACCCACTGCACACTGTCTGTCACCTGTCCTGGGCTTGGAAGGGTTCATCTCCCTGAGGGTAGGGCAGAGAGGAGCCAGGCACAGCCCCCACCC
>CAUYSK010118445.1:0-11941 GCA_963575035.1 Avahi laniger
AATTTCTTTCTATTTTTTGGTAGAGATGGGGTCTCGCTCTTGCTCAGGCTGGTCTCGAACTCCTGAGCTCAGAACGATCCGCCCACCTCGGCCTCCCAGAGTGCTAGGATTACAGGCGTGAGCCACCGCGCCCGGCCTTAACACTCCCTTCTTAACTTTCTTGTTAACATATCTTTCTTCAGTCTTCCAATGCTGGTAGAAATGGAAATTGGTATTACATTTTAAGGGCAATTTGGCAATGTCTATCAAAATTTTACATGTTCAAACTCCTTACCTGGGTAATTTCACTAGTTAAAGGAATTTTCTCTACAATTATAATCAGTCGTATGTACAGAGCTAAATTTATGGGTTGTTCATCAGCAATGTTTGTAAAGGCAAAAACCTGGAAACAACCTAATTATCCATCAGTAAGTATTGGTAAATAAATCAGGGCATATTATGTAATAGGAAACTAAGCAGTCATTACAAAAAAATAAAATTAAGTCTACAGATATCAACGTGAAGGGATGTTTGTGATATTAAGTTTATAAAACCACAAGTTGCATACATACATTGCAAATATATATTTTATGTAATTTTCTGGAACTATATATACTTATCCATTAACAGTGACTACCCTTTGTAAAAAGAATAAGGAGAGAAGAAAACAGGGATTATGTAGGCATGTACTTACACCTTTTACTGAAGTTTAACTGACCTCAATTGGATGAGTTTTGACTTATGTATTAATATATACTCATGAAACCATCCACACATTCAAGACAGTGAACATATCCACCACCCTCAAAAGTATCCTCATATCCTTTATAATCATTCCTTTCCTCTGCCCATGCTGCCCCAGGTAACCACTGACTTTGTTGTCATATGTATCAATAATTTCTTCTTTCTTGGCTGGGTGCGGTGGCTCACGCCTGTAACCCTAGCACTCTGGGAGGCCGAGGCAGGTGGATCGCTCAAGGTTAGAAGTTTGAGACCAGCCTGAGCAAGAGCAAGACCCCATCTCTACTAAAAAAAAATAGAAAGAAATGATCTGGACAACTAAAAATATATATAGAAAAAATTAGCCAGGCATGGTGGTACATGCCTGTAGTCCCAGCTACTTCGGAGGCTGAGGCAGAAGAATTGCTTGAGCCCAGGAGTTTGATGTTGCTGTGAGCTTGGCTGACGCCATGGCACTCTAGCCCAGGCAACAGAGCAAGACTCTGTCTCAAAAAAAAAAAAAAAAAAAAATTTCTTCTTTCTTATGTCCAAGTAGTCTTCTACTGTATGGGTATACCACAACTTATGTTTGCGTATCTCACACTTATGTTTGCGTATCTCACCCAATGATGGACATTTGGGTTGTTTTTAGTTTTTAACCCTTACAAATAAAGCTGGTATTAACAACTGTATACAAGTTTTTATGTAGGCATATATTTTCATTTCTCTTGGGTAAATACCTTGAAGTGGAATGGCTTGGTCCTATGCGAGGTGTATGTTTAACTTTTTAAAGAAAATGCCAAAATGCTTTCTAAAGCATTTGTTACACTATTCTACATTCCCACCAGTAGCATAGGAAAGTTCTGCTTACTTCACACCCTTCCCAACATTTTGTATGGTGAGAATTTTTTACCTTATACCAATTCTTTATCTTTGATTTCATTTTTTTATCCCACGCATATTCTATTTTTATAATAAATTTATTTTCAAAGTATTTTCTATCTAGAAACAATAATAAAGTTATAACTTTATTATAGTAGCTTCTGCTTCAAAAGAAGTCCTTGACTTATCTGACTTCCCTGTCAATTTCTTTAAGTGAAACAGGGAAATGACAATAGTTCCTGCCTCATAGAGCTACTGTTAGGATTGAGATTACCCATATACAGCATCTAACTTAGTGTCTGCCATACGGCAAACCCTCAAAAATGTTAAGTTACTCTTACATAATCATCATCGTTATTATTCTCTTTTTTTTTTTTATTTGAGACAGAGTCTCACCCTATCACCCAGGCTAGAGTGCGGTGGCATCAGCCTAGCTCACGGCAACCTCAAACTCAAGCGATCCTCCTGCCTCAGCCTCCTGAGCAGCCGAGACTACATTACTCTTTCCACTCCCCTCTCTCTTCTCCACTATTACTACTACTGCTAACTCTATAAGCAGATGTTATATTCCCATGAGAGGTCATGGGGTATGCCATTGATGAGCGCCACGTAAGCAGATTAGATTATAGGAGGGTTCCCTTTCTGAGGGAATTCTGCATATCTGTAACTAACAAAGAATAAGTACCTGAACTTTTCCACACTTCCATAGTTTCCCAAAAGGGCGTCTTTTTTTGTTTGTTTGTTTTAAAGAGACGCAGTCTCGCTCTGTCACCCAGGCTGGAAAGCAGTAGTGCAACCACAACTCACTGCAACCTCAAACTCCTAGGCTCAAGCAATTCTCTGACCTCAGCCTCTGAGTAGCTGGGACTACAGGTGTGTGGGATCATGCCTGGCTAAATTTTTTTTTTTTTTTTTTTGGAGAGATGAGGTCTCTGATTTTTAAATTTTTTTTTGTAGAAACAGGGTCTTGCTATGTTGCCTAGGCTGGCCTGAAATCCCTGGCCTCAGGTGATCTTCCCTCAGCAGTCTCCCAAAGTGCTAGGATTACAGGGATGAGACACCATGCCCAGTGCCGAAATGCTGTCATATTATATCGAGCTCCTAAAACGAGAAATGTCTGAGCACAGCATGCAAGACAGGTTTTTGAGGCTGCCATTGCCAAGGCAGTAGTGTAAGAAAAGTAAATCCAACCACTCCTTGGTAGAGACAGGTGTTGAAGGAGTGGACAGAAGGTGAAACATCTATAAAGCTCACCTTACTCGTTGGTGAAGAAGATAGAGAACATTTCGAAGACTTCCCAATGTTCTGTTTTCTGGGTTTAGTCTGTGACGTCCAAACTGAGGAAGAAGAAAAAAAAGTTACTGTTTATTATTACTGCCTTTTAAAATCTTAATTTCTACCTGGAAAGGATATGATGTTATAGTAATAGCATACAATAATAAAAATATCCAATTAGTACCACAGATTTTGTTAACTCTCTATTTTTCAACTAAATAAGTAAAATATTTTGATGAAATACATGAAAATAAGAAATACTTTTCAATGAAGCAAGCATGAGAATTTTCATTTTAAAGATAATTATGGAAAAAAATCTATCTCAAAAGAAAAAAAATGCCCAGGATGATGATTTAGTTATTGATGGTATGGCTTCATAACTTTCATTTCTTTAGGAAGTTCTGCTAAGCACTAATCTATTAGAATCTCTGCAGTCTAAGCTCTTCACATTATATGTTTACATCATAAAAGTGGTAAAATACATTCATGTGAATGTTACTGAATCCTTTATGTTAAGTACCAATTCAAATATAATATATTAGTAAAAATACTTTTTAAAAAAATAATTATTATTTTGAACTGAAATACCCTCACTACCATCCCCATTTTATTTAGTAATAACTCTTTTGAACTTTTTCTCTAAAATAGATCTTGAGGCCGGGTGCGCTGACTCACGCCTGTAATCCTAGCACTCTGGGAGGCTGAGGCAGGAGGATCACTTGAGGACAGGAGTTCCAGACCAACCTGAGCAATAGGGAGACCCCCACCTCTACTAACTTAGAAAACTTACCCCGGCATGGTGGCACATACCTGTAATACCAGCTACTTGGGAGGCTGAGGCAGGAGAATAGCTTGAGCCCAGAAGACAGAGAGAGACTCTGTCTCAAAAAAAAAAAAAAAAAGATCTCGAATCTGTTCTCGTCCTAGCTCTGCTCTCCACTGCTCCCACCCTAGTCTAAGGCCATCATCCCTTCTCACCTGTATCACTGAAATGGCCTGATTGCCCCAGCTTTCTCTCTTAGCTTTTTGACTGACAAATTCACCACACAAAGGCCACAACAATCTTCTCGAATTATAAATCGCATCACATACTTCCCAGCTGAAAGCCCTTCAAAGGCTTCCCACTGTACTGAGAATAAAAAATCTAGACTCCTCACCTACAGCTTCCCAGTTACTTTTCTAATTTTACCCTGAGCCACTCCCTAGCCACAGAGGCCTCCTTTCAGTTCCTAGGATGGGCTGCCCCAAACTCTTGGCACATCATACTCTCTCTACCTGGAATTCATTTTCCTTCATTCTTTGCATGGCTAGGTCCTTATCTTCCTTTGCATCTTAATTTAAATATGCTTCCTCAAAGAAGCCCAGCCCAATCATGCTAGCTAAGAAGATTCCCATCATGTCCCCTCCATTAAACCACAAAACATGTTCACTTTCTTTACAGCTTTTTTCAATTTGTAATTACCTATTTATTTTGCTTATTTACCTGTTCATTCACTCTTCCACTATCTCCATGAGGGCAGGGATTATGTCTGTTTTATTCACCACAGTATACCCAACTCTTCCCATAAGATGGAAGCTTAATAAATATTTGAATGGATAAATAATTGAATGAATGAAAAAACAGAAATCTCAGAGTGGGTGAGTGAGTAAAGAGAAAAAAAAAGAAAGAAGAAAAAACAGAAATCTGAAAGTGCTTCAGAAAAGCTAACTTATGAATTCCTCCTGAGTGAACTAAAGGAATGAACATGCGATTTTATAAAGGATAATCTGCCCTAGAGCACCAAGCAAATCAACTTGAATGAGAAGGAAGCAAATTTACACTTTCCTGGGGTACTTAAAGAACATTTCTTGGTCTGTCACCCTGGGTAGAATGCAGTGGTGTCATCAGAGTTCACTGCAAGCTCAAACTCCTGGACTTAAGCGATCCTCCTGCCTCAATCTCTTGAGTAGCTGGGATTATAGGCATGCACCACCACCCCCAGTTAATTTTTTCCCTATTTTTAGTAGAGACAGGATCTCACTTTTGCTCAGGCTGGTCTAGACTCAGGACCTCAAGTGATCCTCCCACCTCAGCCTCCCAAGAGTGTTAGGATTACAGGCGTGAGCTACCGCACGACATTTGGGTTTTCTGAGACATTGTGTTACCTAAGAAATCACAAATGGATCTTCATTTCAAACGAAACAGAAAACCAACTGATAGCCAGCCTCGTTAGCAGAATATCAAAGAAACGGAAAAATGGATGGGGAATACTCTGGCATACCAACTGACTGCTTTATTAACATTGCTTTAAATAAAAAGACCACATATGTTAGAATGTTGTTCGACTAAATGCAGGGAGAATCCCAGCACTTACTCTCAGAATTGACTGTATCGTCTGCATGGGATAGGTGACCGTGGTGGCAATCGCTTTAGCTATTGCACCAATGATAAATACATCCAAAGAAGAAAGCTGGAAAGCAAAGAAAGAACAAACCATATCAATTCAAACAAGAAGAAGGTGTCAGAGATTATTTGGCTGCATTCCAAACCAGGGATTACCTTCATCCGTTTCTTCAAAAGCTGCCGTTTTAAACCTTCATAGAACATGAATTGGATGGCAGGATTGAAGACCAACAGCAAGGAGGGAAATGTGCCATTCCATAAAGTCAAGATTCCTTCATCTCGAATGATCTGGTGAAAAGCATCTAAGCAAGAAATCAAGGATTTTTGAAAAGCGTAATGATAATCCCCTACCTAGAGAGGAAAACATGAATTCTGTCCAAATATACGCAGAACACAAACCACATTGGCTCTATAAAGATTTCCTTCTTGCAATGGTATTCTGAGGACAAGTTTTTCAGCTAATTACTGTTTAATAATCAGACACTGACAGTCACCAAGTTATTTAGAGACCAACTTCAATCACAGGCAACTCTTCCTGACCATCTGGGCTTAGACTGTCAAATTTTCCTAAGCAATTATCACCACTACTGGGAACTCTGTATTACACAGAATTGTGAACTGAGCTCACAGGTTTCACAACAAAGTCTAGTACAACAAAAGATGAGATCCTGGAGACCATTATAGTGGATGTGACTTATAAAAAAGCTACCATTCTCATTACAAAGATTGATATGTGGGAATGGAGAAGCTGGCAATGTGGTACTATCAAAAAGCAGAAGCTCAAAGATATCAGATACCAATTTGGTACCTTTATCCAAAGACAGCACAAGCAAAGAAAAGTATAGATTATTACTCAAAAATATTCATCCCCTCCTATCTATACTGCTTGGGAGTGGTATACTTCTCTACCCTTATTTTGGGCTTGGCCAGTTAATGTGTTTTGGCCATTGCAATGTCAGCAGTCAAAGTGCAAACAGAGTCCTGAAATATGCTTGTACCACTGGCTGTATCCTTTGTGCTTCTGCTACCACCATGAGACAAATATGCTCATGCTGGTCCCAGGAAGAGGAAGAGAGACATGTGGAGCTAAGATTCTCAGGCTGAGGTCACCCTAGATGAGTCAAATTCCTGTCAATCTACACACACATGAGCTAAACAAATGCTACTAATGGATGCTGAGATTTGAGGTTGTCTGCTTATGTAGCTTTATTGTGGCAATAGATTCCAGATGTAAAGAGGAAAGAAAATCCTTAAATAGGAATTCAGCCAAGAGACACTTACCAATAATACCTTTGTAGTTGGTGGGTACAATGTCTTCGTTCCTAAATTTTGCTCCTTGCAGCTTTAGCCTGGTGTTTACCACCCACAGTGGAGTTGTTAGCAACACATTCACCACTCCTTTAAAAAGAAAGAGGGAGAGACAAAAGGAAAGCAAAATGTAACCATTTAAACTTTTCTGTCTTAAAGCAACATACCAATATTCCATTTATACCTCTTGCCACTGACCTCCTAGAAGACCTAAGGTAAGGTATCTCTTTGTGTCAGGGTACAACACAAGCCACTAGTGTTAGAAGCAATTTGGAAGCTTCGCTGATAGCAAATGGCTGGCAGCAGCACCTCTCCACATGAAAAGAGTAATGAGTTTCCTCATTTGTACAACAGGAAACAATCTACTTATCAATTTATATAGCGTTCAAAGTAGCAATTTTGATATAGTTTTAAATACAATTTTATCATAACAGCTTTAGAGAGAGAAAGTGGCTTATAGATAACATGCTAAGTCCATGACAATATTAGATCAAACACACAATTTACAACTCTCACATTAAGGAGCTCACATGGTTTTAAGTGAGTATGGATCTTGTACAATGGGTGATAGGTGAGGGGAAAGGTGACATTTCAAAGTGCCTTAACAGTGTAGAAGCTCATTGAAGAGTTCCTGATTGCTTAGACAATTAGGATAGGCAGGCAGCAAGCAGCAGTTATGAAGTGTCACAAAACATCTGAAACAGCTTCACAACCATCATGATCCTTACAAGCTTAAGATGGGGATCTTGGCCCCCCAAGGTTGCCTCAGAGTGGAACAATACAATGAGCCAGGTGCTTCTTTTTGGAAAACACATGATTCCAATTTAACACCATCTTGAGATATTAAAATATTCCTCATCAGTCCTGAAATGATTAAAAAAATACCAAACAGAATTGTAACAAAGTGCCTGACACATGGTATATACTTTGTAAATATTTGTTAATTAAATAATTGAATAAATGAACCAATGAACAAATTGCAAACAAGCACACATCGAGCTACATATCGAGCTATCTGGTTCTAGTCATGATATAAAGACCAAGAGGCACAATCCTAAGAGAGAAATCTTTTTACTAAAAGTCACTTAAACACAACTGGAGAAAGAATGTTTTGATTTAAGGAATCTCAAAACATTCTATAAAGAAAACACAGTCTAACCAAGGATAAACTTGGTGAAATCCCCAAGAGATTCAAATTCAAATTTTTCATTTGTATACAGCTGCTAAAGCAAGATATTTTGCTACCTATCTCTTAACAGCATTATGAGAACACATTTCCCAAAGTTAAAAAAGAAGACATTACCAAATACTTTTATGAGTTGTATTGTTGTATTTTTATAGATTCACATAATATCATGGAGAGTCATTAGTCATGACTTAATATATTCATACATTGTCATTTGAGGCATTGATTACACTCTGAAAAATTCTTACCCATAGATTCTTGCTAGTCTTATTTTTAAAAAGCACCAGTGTGTCTCAGAGGCCAAAATGGAAGGATATTAATACATGCCCATTTGCCCAAAGTTTAGAATGTATTCCTATTCAATGCAATGCACACTTCACTTAACAGAAAAACTAATAGCGAGAAAAATCAGACTAGAAAGAGCAGTCTACTGAATTTGTTTTAAGAGAAAAGGAAGACAGGAGAGCTCAGAACCAGCGATCACAAGCTTCCATGGATACTGAAAAAAGGCATATCTTTCTAAATAAATATGTTGCCCATTAAATAAGTTCTTTGGAAATCAAAATTCCCTTCGTGTTCTATTCAAGAGGCAGGCACATATAAAACACTTAGGAGGCAATACGGCTAAGATTAAGATTTAACCATTATTTAAAATTCTGCTTTCATATCCCCATTATTAACACAAACGGAAAGACTGAAAGGATTCTTCTAAAGGACAACCTCAAGTACAAAAATGAACTAAACATTATTTAAATAAGAGAATATAAAGTCCTTATAAAAATATTTTTTATTTCAAAGATTTTTATCTGAGAAGTTCAAGTACTGTTTTCATTCTCTAAGCCAAAATAGATGGAGAGGTATTTTTAACCACTATCATTTTATGAGTTCTAAGAAAAGCCACTCAAATACTTGAGAATCCAAAATTTTACTAAAACTTGCAACCTATGTAACAAAGCAAAGGACAACATTCCACTGAGGAGAAACATGTCAGAAACTATTCATGAGGGCCAATTCCAACTCTTATTAATGCCTAAAAGGCTGGGAGGTTAAAGAAAGCTGTCTGCTTATTTATGAGCCTATGAAGAAAACTCTTCTGCCAGTTCCAAGCTGTGGATGCTACTTCAGCTCTAAGATGGGAATGCTAATTAATATTTTACCTATGTAAGGACAGGAGATTGTTTATCTCTTAATTTTAATGTCTATAATTCTATTTTCTTTTTTTTGGTTTGTTAACAAATCATTCACAAGAAAATGAAACCCAAATTAAGAGATGAAGAACAGTAACTGAACACACTAAAATTATTCCCCAAATCAAACGACAATTGGAACATAGCTATTTACTCCTGAAATCTTGAAAACAAACAGTTTTATCAGCAGTGAACCTCCTTTATTTGGAAAGAAAACACACATGAAGTATGCTAATTGAGTATGAACTTCTGGGAAACAGGTACACCCACCAACCACATAAGAACAAAGCCACAAATCTAACTAACCACTTGACTCCTTAGGAAGGAATAAAACTTGACACACAACAGGGACACACCTCTCTTTAGATTTAAGGTCAAAGGGTGGGAAATGCATTTTGAAATATCACAACAATGATATTACGATTGGCATTAAAAAAGAGTTAGTGGTAAAAATTCCAATTTCATAAAAATGATAAGTGTCTCTTCATCTAAGTTATCTGTAAGGTTCTTTTCCCAAATTCTTCCCCAGGGCATTAAGCTTTATGGGCTTTCTTTCTGTGAAAATACAACAAAATAATAAATTTCTAAGTTTTAAGCAGAATTTGAATAGCAACAATGCTGCTCCTAGTTCTCCTTGGAGATGATAAAACTAATTTCTTCAGTGATTATAATACTATGATAGGGCTCACAGCAGAAAGAGAAAAAGCTGTTCTAACTGTAAACTAAAAATAAAATCCTAAGCACCCCATCCCAGAAAAACCTTAAAACTTAGTTTCCAGCCAGGAAGGGAAGGGAGGTTAGACATGCTTGTTATACCCTCTCCCTTTTGGAGTTTAGACCAATAAAAACTGGATTCAAGGTCATACAAGGCAAATGTAAGTAATGTCTGTAGGCCATCAATTTACCTAACAGATCACTTTGAGTACATTGTACCTTGGTCTACAATTAACAGAGTTCCTTATCTTAAAACATTCCTTTCTACTGATTCCAAGTCTTTAGAGGAAGCTTTATTTCTTTAACCAATTACAAATCAAAGAATCTTTGAACACACCTATAACCTGAAACCTTCCCCCCTTGGAGATGTCCCCCCTTTTCAGGCCAAACCAATGTATACCTTCCATGTATGATTTATGATTTTGCCCACAATTCTTGTCTCCCTAAAAGGTATAAAACCAAAACGTAACCTGACCACCACGGGACCACTTACTTGAGGTTTCTTGGGTACGGCTCCCAAGGCCATGGTCACGTGTATTCGGCTCAGGGTAAACCTCTGTAAATGATTTTACAGAGTTTGTTTTTTTTCCATTAACATAATCACTATAAAAATGTTTACATTAAGATATAAAAACATGTTATTGAGAGAAGTTTAAAACTTTAATTCCCAAGGAATTCCCTATCTTCAGAAAAATAAAGGACCTATAATCAGATAATCTCAGAATTACAAAGGACTGTAAAATTCTTTAATCCAGGGTCTCTCAACTGTGACAATACTGACATTTTGGGCTGGATAATTCTTTGCTCTGTGTGTGTAGGTTACTGTGCAGGATGTTTAGCAATATTCTTGGCCTCTATCCACTAGATGCCACACTTGACCCTGTGGGTCAAGATCAGCCTCAGTTGAGAACCACTTACCTAAACCAATCACCAAGTGATTATTCACTTTATTTTTTTTGAGACAGAGTCTCACTCTGTTGCCCGGGCTAGAGTGCTGAAGCTTCAGCCTAGCTCAAAGCAACCTCAAACTCCTGGGCTCAAGCAATTCTTCTGCCTTAGCCTCCCGAGTAGCTGGGACTACAGGCATGTGGCACCATGGCCAGCTAATTTTTTTAAATATTTTTAATTGTCCAGCTAATTTCTTTCTATTTTTAGCAGAGACAGGGTCTTACTCTTGCTCAAGCTGGCCTTGGCCTCCCAGAGTGCTAGGATTACAGGCGTGAGCCACTGCGTCCAGCCCACTTTATTTTTTAAAATCTCAAAAGACAGGATTTTACTTTGACCTCAAAGGTCTATTTGACCTCAATAGCTATTAAGAATATTTATTTTTATTGATATTAAATCTACCTTCTTAAAGCAACTGGAAATAAATATGAAACTTAATACCCGTTTCTTTTTTTCCAAAGGTATGAATTAGTAATTGTGAATTGACTCTATGTGTGCTGTAGGATAAGAGAAAATACTGTGATCCTGGTCCAATTCCTTTGGATAATAGAGAAAAAGTATAATCTCTCTTCCACAAGTCATTCATTCATGGTTTGTTAATCAAATATATATTTTGTGTCTAGTATGTGCTAAGCCTAGTTCTAGGTGCTGAGAATACAGCAGCAGATAAAAAATGAAAACCTCTGTCCTCATGAAGTTTACAATCTAACGGACTGTTAACCTGAAATAATCGAAAGGATCAGAATCCAGTTTTAAAGAGTTTATTCAAGTGAAATTCTGGGAATGACCATCTGGGAAGTGCACGCTCCAGGAAAATGGGGTTAGTGTTCTGAAGTTAAAAGTTAAGGTCTTGGCCGGGTGCGGTGGCTCACGCCTGTAATCCTAGCACTCTGGGAGGCTAAGGCGGGCGGATTGTTTGAGCTCAGGAGTTCGAGACTAACCTGAGCAAGAGTGAGACCCTGTCTCTACCAAAAATAGAAAGAAATTAATTGGACAGCTAAAAATATATAGAAAAAATTAGCCAGGCATGGTGGCATATGCCTGTAGTCCCAGCTACTTGGGAGGCTGAGGCAGTAGGATTGCTTGAGCCCAGGAGTGTGAGGTTGCTGTGAGCTAGGCTGACGCACGGCACTCACTCTAGCCAGGACAACAAAGTGAGACTCTGTCTCAAAAAAAAAAAAAAAAAAAATAACATTTAAAAATATGAAACCCTACGAATATAAGCATAGAACAGTAAGAGCTACTGATATGTATTAATAGTTCTGAAAAGAATTTAATATATGTTTTTATTTATTTATTCATTTATTTATTTATTTATTTTGAGACAGAATCTCACTGTGTTGCCCAGGCTAGAGTGAGTGC
>CAUYSK010118448.1:0-10486 GCA_963575035.1 Avahi laniger
GCTCATGCTTGTAGTCCCAGCTACTTGGGAGGCTGAGACAGTAGAATTGCTGGAGCCCAGGAGTTTGAGGTTGCTGTGAGCTAGGCTGATGCCACGGCACTCGCCCCAGGCAAGAGAGTGAGACTCTGTCTCAAAAAAAAAAAAGAAAAGCACCTGTCTACACACAGTAAATTCTTAGTGAATGGAAGCTCTGTTACCAGCATGTGCAGATATCGCGAACTCAGGCAGGCGGAAGGGCTCAACGCCCCACAGTTGGAACTCCTGGACCCCCCAACTCAAGTTATAGGAGATGATGTGCATTTGAACACGAAACCTGGCATGACTGCTGCTTTCACTATCACCTCTGCTACTGTGGGCAGGGACACCTGCCATGGCTAGTGGGGATGGAAAAAAAGAAATACGATTTAAACCTAAGGAAGCATGACAGGACAGCAGATACAGGTACATAATATGGTGTCTGGAAGGATGTAAGAAAGGTAGGAAGCAAAAGATGATCGCCCTCCAACGCCCAGTGTGTGCTTTTTGTAGGCGGCTAGACGGTTCCTCAGGAGCCAAGGGTGAGTGTGGGGCCCCCAACTACAGGACCCTCCCGCCAGCTGGCTGAAGGCTGCAACTGCGCTGAGTAAGGGGGAGCGGCGGGGACGAGAGACCAGGGCACGGGGTGAACATGGGGCAAAAGGTAGAGCGCTTCCCAAGCAAGATGGGGTAGGAGGAGATTCCAAACACACCCAGCAACCAAGAATGCAGAGTACTTTGGCTACCCGGGATAAACAGAAACACGACGCGGGCAACAGCTGTCCCCAGCAGGCAGGAAGGAGGGGCTGCACTAGGATGGGGGTACAGAAGCCACCACAAACAATGGGTCAGGGCCACCTGCCCCGACCTCTGACTACTCCACCCCACATGAGAAACTCAGGGAGCAGCTTCTCAAGGACAGGTACAAAAGCGAGGCTGAGGGTGCAAGGACACTGGCCCTGGGGTCCACGCAGAGTCTCTGGCTGGAGGTGCCATTAAGGGGCAACACCTGAGGCACAGAAACCAGACCACCCGGACCTACTAGCCTGGGCGGCGACTTCACTTCTCTGCACCTCAGTTCCTCCTTCATAAACCCGTAAAAAGTACACACTGGCTGTTAGAGGGCGATCATCGTTTGCTTCCTCTCTTACAGCCTTCCAAACACCGTATTAAATATCCGTATCTGCTGTCCTGTCATGCTTCCTTAGGTCTAAATCATTTTTCTTTTTCTCCGTCCCCACTATCCATGGCAGGTGTCCCTGCCCACAGCAGCAGAGGTGATAGTGAAAGCAGCAGTCACTACAGCTCTGACCTCGCAGGGTTGCTGGGAGACGAAATACGGTTATCCATGGAAAAAACACTGTCTTTGTGTGGCGCATCGTGGGCTTTCAATAACTATCATCTATTATCACTGGTGGTGGTGGTGTCATCATTGCAGGCCACGAAAATCTGCACGTTCCCACTCCCCACTGCTGGCTTCTCCATCGTGCACTCTCTCCTGCCGAGCGTGTCCACAGGCAGCCCCAGAATCCTCTCTAATGCAGTCCTCTGGGCAGCCACTACTAACTTCTCAGATTGGGCATATGAACTAGAATTTTCACATCCCTCTGGGCTAAGCAGAACGTGTGGGCAAGGAAACAGGTATGGCCACCGTGTGCTTCTCTTCCCTCCACATCTCCTCAGTGCCCACGGAAAGAAAGGGACACGCCATTACTGCGAGTCCATTAAAGCAGTCAGGTGCTGCAAAGCAAATTTAACATCTTGGGCCAAGTATCAAAGTCCCTAAAGAAAGTAAAATATATTTAGAGGTGTGCTATAGTTTTAGCAACCCACAAATTCCAAGAGACTCAAGAGCTGTGCTAGCTATTGGTGACGTGGCCCAGTATGAGGCATTTCCCTTGTGAGAGACAGTAACACCTGCCTAATGTAGTCATGGGTCACCCTGCACAGAGCCTCTCGGGGCTTTTGCCACTGTGCACATGCTTTGCGGGCATTGGTTTTCTCCCCTCTCCACAAACACGGATGATGTGGGGTGGGCTCTGACGCCATGGTGATGGATGGAGAGAAACTGCACGGAGGTTAAGAGCACAGGTTCTGTTCCGGGCCTCAGTGTTTTTTTCTAAAATGGGGAACCCAATGGGACCCACTTCCTAGAGTTGTGAGAAGCAGGACCCCTGGCCAACGCAATACACACTAGATAACCGCAGGCACACCCAGGGGACAGTAGAGAGCTCCTTAAGAGCACTGTCCAGCTCTGAGGTAGCTCAGAGCAGGCGCTGGAAGGTCACTTGCTGAACAGCCACCTGGATGGGCTGGGGTGGAAAAGGGGCAGGCACGAAGCAAAGGCGAGTGGGGTCGGAGAAAGCAGGCTGCTCCCTAAGGCAGTCCTGGTGCTCTCTGCTGGCACACGGACAAGGTCAGGGTGTGTTGGGCAGCTTTCTTCTGCTCCACAGTGACTTTTTACCTTCACAATTTCCTGTGCTAAAATCCCTCCAACCACCGCACACACCGGGGCCATCTCGGAGAAGCAGTACCTAAAAGAGAAGGAAGACAAGTGAGACGCAGCACCGGGGGACAGGAGTGCAGACAGGACATCTGGGAAAGTCCAGCAGTGGGCTCTCCTGAAGAAAAACACCTTCCCAGGAGGGGTCCATTCACATAGCAGCGCTAATGCTGGCATCTAGGCGTGAAAATGAAACCTAAGTGGTTGGGAAAGACCTTTGAACTTTGACAAGCAGAATTCTTTCGCAATACTTTTTTAAGTTAAAGGAAAGACTATATCTGTGCTTCCTAAAAATAATGTCCTACAGATATCAGATGTTTTAGAGCCCTGGTCACATTCTCGTAATTCTCTTCTTACCCGTAATGGGTGGTGCGTTCTATATGCTACTCCCAGACAAACGTCAGGGAGCAAGCCTGTGTTTGCATGTAAGGGGCATGGGAAGTCTGGGGCCCGAAATCAAAGCAGGAGGGCAGAAGTCTTCACAACCCACATAGAAACCAGCCCTTCCGGACCACGATGGGGCACTGAAACTGTCGTCACGCATCCCGGAGAGCAAAACACTTTCTTGTACCACCTCCCCGAGGGAGTGTGCTCTGCCAGTCCCAGTCCTGAACACAAAGGTGTATGTTAACTGAGCAAATGGGAACAGAGACAAGAGAGAGCGAAAGCCTCACTAAGGGACACTACCACCAGAAGACCATCTCCAATCCTCCCAGTGTGGCATAGATCCTTCTAGATGCTTAAAAAAGGGCGTATATATAAACAGACATAATTTTAAACCCGAATAATACCAACTATTATTCCTTCTGTTCTATAACTTATTGAGGGATAGTTAAACTGTTCAACACTGCAATCATTCATCTTGGCACAGGTGGCCAAATAATTCCTTACAGCAAAATTCTAAATATAGAGTGCTAGGTCTTGCTATGTATTGCCAAGATGCCCTCCACAAAGGCTGTGTCCACTCCGACTCCCACCAGCTGTATCTGAAGGTATCCGCCTCCTCACACCCTGGCCAGGACCACGGCACTCCCATTCTGTTCAGCCACACAGGATAACTTTTTTCTTCCTGCTCGTTGAGATCCACTACAGAGCTCTAAAATATTCAGAGAACTACAGCAAAGAAAAAACTCATCACCCATAACTCTACTACTCAAAGATAACCAAATGTGGGGATATTTTTCCTTTTCTGTTTTTAATTTTAGAGACAGTGTCTCACTATGCTGTCCAGGCTGGCCTTGAACTCCTGGGATCCTCCTAAGTAGCTGGAACTACAGGTGCCTGCTACCATGCCCAGCTTTCTTTCCTGTTTTTAAAAAAAAGACTCATCTTCCGTGTAAGCACACCACATAATTTAATATGCTGTTCTTTTCTTTTCAAAATAGCATATCACTTTAGCAAAAGTGATTTTGGTTTAGTAAACCAAACCAGTAACATATATATAAAGGATTATATACCACGACTAAGTGGGATTTGTGCCAGAAATGCAAGGTTTAACATCTTAAAAAAAAAAAAATGAATGTAGTACATGTCATATTAATTGAATAAAGATCAAAACCACATTTAACAGGCAGGATGCAGTGGCTCATACCTATAATCCCAGCACTCTAGGAGGCCGAGGTTGGAGGACTGCTTGAGCTCAGGAGTTCGAGACCAGCCTGAGCAAGAGTGAGATCCCATCTCTACTAAAAATAGTATTAAGAAAAAAAAAAAGCTGGGTATGGTGACATGTACGTGTAGTCCAAACTATCCAAACTATTTTGGGAGGCTGAGGCAGGAAGATTGGTTGAGCCCAGGAGTTTGAGGTTATAGTGAACAATGATGATGCCACTGCACTCCAGCCTTGGCAGCCCGGGAGACTGAGAGAGACTCTGTCTCCAAACCAAACAAACAAACAAACCAGAAAACCCCAACTTACATTATACTTAACAGTAAAAGACTGACAGCTTTCCTCCCAAGATGAGGAATAAGAATGGATGTCTGCTATTACCACTGATATTCGAGATTGCATTGGAGGTTGAGATGAAGGCAATTAAGAAGGAAAAAGAAATAAGACATCCAGATGAGAAAAGAAGAAGTGACGCGTATTCTCAAAGGACATGATCCAGTGCATAGAAAATCCTAGGTAATACACAGAAAAACTACAAAATGAGTTCAGTAAGGTTGCAGGATTCAAGATCAATATACAAAAATCAACTATATTTCTACTAGCAATAAACATTCTGAAAATGAAATTAAGAAAACAACTCCACCATTTATGATCGCATCCAAAAGAATAAAATATTTAGGAAGAAATTTAACAAAAAAAGCATAAAATTTATAATTCTGAAGTCTACAAAACACTGTTAGAAGAAATTATAGAAGACCTAAATAAATGGAAAGATATTCCATGTTCATGGACTGGAAGACTTAACATTGTTAAGATGGCAACACTCCCCAAATTAATCTACATATGCAACAATAAGCCCTATGGAAATTACAGATGCTTTTGCTGTAGAAAAGGAAAAACTCACACTAAAATTCAGATAGAGCCGGACACAGTATCGCATACTGTAGTCCCAGCTACTTAGGAGGCTGAGGTGGGAGGATCACTTGAGCTCTGAAGTTCAAGACAAGCCTGGGCAACATAACAAGACCTTGTCTCTTAAAACAAAAAACAAATTTCAGATGGGAATGCAAGAGACTCAGAACAGTCAAAACAATCTTGAAAAAAAAGAGCAAATGGTTAGGAGAACTCATACTTCCAGATTTCAAAGCTTACTACACAAAGTTACAGTAATCAAGACAGGATCATACTGACATAAGGACAGAAATACAGATCAATGGAATAAACCTGGGTCCAGAAATAAAGCTTTACATATATGATCAATGGACTTTTGACAATGGTGCCAAGACCATTCAATGGGGAAAGAAAATTTTTTCAACAAATGGTGCTGCGATCTTGACATGCAAAAGAATTAAGTTGGACCCTTACCTTCACATCATGTACAAACATTATCTCAAAGTGAATCACAGGTCTAAAACATAAGGGCTAAAGCATGAAACTCTTAGGAAAAAAAAAAATAGAGTAAATCTTCATGATCTTGGTGAATTAGGTAATAGTTTCTTAGATATGACAGCAAAGGTACATGTGAAAAAAAGAAAAAATAGAGAAATTATATTATATAAAAATTAAAAACTTGTACTTCAAAGGATACCATCAAGAAAATGAAAAGACAATCCACAGAATGGGAGAAGATATTTGCAAATCATGTATCAGATAAGGGACTTGTATACAGAGTATATAGAGAACTCTTACAATTTAACGATAAAAAGATAACTCAATTTTAAAATGGGCAAATGATCTCAATAGACATTTCTCCAAAGAAGATATACAAATTAACAATAAGCACATAAAAAGATGGTCTATATCATCAGTCATTAGAAAAATGCAATTCAAAACCACAATAAGAAAAAAAAACCACAAATAAGATACAATTTAACGCTCTCAAAGGCTAAAATAAAAGACAGACAATAACGCTTGCTGGCAAGGATCTGAAGAACCTTCATACACTGCTGCTAAGACTGTAAAGTAGTGTGGCCACTGTGGAAAACGGTTTGGCCGTTCCTCAAAATATTAAACAGTGTTATCATATGATTCAGCATCATAATCATACACCCTAGTGAATATGAAAACTTATGCTCATACAAGAACACATGAATGTTTATAATAGCTTGAGTTGTAACTGCCAAAAACAATCCAAGTGTCCTTCATCTGGCAAACAGACAAACTGCGGTATATCCATACATAAAATACTACTGGGTAATAAAAAGGAATGAGCTATTAATTTATACCACAACATGAATGAATCTCAAATGCATTAAGCTAAGTGAAAAAGCCAGACTCAAGACTCTATGATACCGTTTATATCACGTTATGAAAAACGCAGCACTACAGCGATAGACTAGATCAGTGGTTGCAGGTAGCAAGGGGGCCGACCAAAGCAAGGCATCGTGAGAGAATTTTGTGGCATGATCAAAGCGATCTGTATCTTGATTGTGGTAGTGATTACACTACTCTATACCTTTAAATAAATTCGCAGAACTGAATACCCCCAACAAACACCTCAGAATTGTGTATCAAAAAGGAATAAATTTTACTACATGTAAATTTTTAAAAAACACACCATAATGAAAAAAGAATGAATTTTACTGTACCTGAGTCTAAATAATAAAAATTGAATAGGCAAAACAAACAAATGTCACCACAAGAAACAATTAGACAAATCCAGAATAGGGATATTTTGTAAGACAACTTGCCTGGATTCCTAAAAAACAAAAACAAAACCAGTTAATCGTTCTAGATCAGGAGTTGGAAAACTTTCTCTGTAAAGAATCAGATAATAAATATTTTCAGCTTTATAGGCCATATGGTCTCTGTTACAACTATTTAACTCTTCTATAGCACAAAAACTGTCACAGATAATATGTAAATGAGTAAGTGTGCTAATAAAACTTTATTTACAAAAACAGGTGGCAAGACAGTTTGCCAACCGTTATCCCAGATTAAGAGATACAAGACGCAAATGCAACAGATGAGCTTTGATGTATGTTTTTAAGTGCCATGTCATCACGATGTCACAACCCTCACAAAACAAAAAGCACAAAATGTTAATCGAAGGCAGCTGAGCTGATAATAGGTGTTCACTACTGAACCATTCTTTCAATTTTTCTATGTTTGTCTTTTTTATAATAAACATCATTTTAAGCCCTGTATAATACTGCATTGTTCTATATCTTTATGCCTTTAATGCATTTCTAATCTCTCATTCTTATAAATAACATGATAATGAGTATCTTTTGTACATAAATGTTTGCTCATACTATTTGACATTAATTCTTCAGGGTATATTCTCATTACCAACGAGTAAAATTAGTACTCCAGAGAACATTTTAAAGACTCTTCACATATTTCCAAACTGCTTCCTAAAAAGGTAATACTTTTTTCAATCACCTTTATTAACAATATTATGAATTTTTCTTTCTTTTTTTTTTTTGAGAACTCTGTTGCCCGGAGTAGAGTGCCATGGCGTCAACCTAGCTCACAGCAATCTCAAACTCCTGGGCTCAAGTGATCCTACTGCCTCAGCCTCCCAAGTAGTTGGAACTACAGGCACGCGCCACCATGCCCGGCTAATTTTTACTATATATATTTTTAGTTGTCCAGCTAATTTCTTTCTTTTTTTTTTTAGTAGAGACGGGGTCTGGCTCTTGCTCAGGCTGGTCTCGAACTCCTAAACTCAAACAATCCACCCGTCTCAGGCTCCCAGAGTGTTAGGATTACAGGTGTGAGCCACTGCACTCAGCTGATTATGAATATTTTTTAAAAACCTATAAAGCATTGTTTAGATAACGACATGCCCAAAACAAAAAAAAAAAAAAGAAGAAAGAAAAAAAAGGAAAGAAAGGAAAGAAAGGAAAGGAGGAAAGGAAGGAAAGGAAGGAAAGGAAGGAAAGGAAGAAAGGAAGAAAGAAAGAAAGAAAGAAAAGAAGAAGAAAAGAAAAATCCTACAAAGCAGGCCAGGCACCATTGTTCACGCCTATAATCCTAGCACTCTGGGAGGCCAAGGCGGGTGGAATTGTTTGAGCTCAGGAGTTCGAGACCAGCCCGAGCAAGAGCGAGACCCCGTCTCTACTACAAAAAATGGAAAGAAATTATCTGGACAACTAAAAATATATAGAAAAAATTAGCCAGGCATGGTGGCGCATGCCTGTAGTCCCAGCTACTGGGGAGGCTGAGGCAGGAGGATCGCTTGAGCCCAGGAGTTTGAGGTTGCTGTGAGGTAGGCTGATGCCACGGCATTTACTCTAGCCAAGGCAACAGAGTGAGACTGTCTCAAAAAACAAAAAAACTCATTAAATTCACAAAGGATAAATACTGTATGATTCCACTTACATGAGGTAACTAGAATAGTCAAATTCATAGAGACAGAAACTACACACTCGAGGTTACCAGCGTACCAGGCAGACAGTATACCACAGGGGCTAGGAGGAAGAGGAAGCGTGGAGTTAATGTTTAGCGGGTGTGGAGTTACAGCTTGGGAAGGTGAAAACATTCTGGAGATGGAGAGTGCTGATGGATGCATGATAATGCCAAAGATTTATGCACTAAAAATGGTTAAAATGATAATTTGTTAAGTGTATTTTATCTTAATAAAAAAATTTTAGAACCCAGTAAAGTTATATAAATATATAAATTATGAATGTTTATCAAAGTGTTTATAAAAGTGAAAGAATATAAACAACATAAATATCCACCAATAAAGTACTGGTTAAATAACCGTATGTCCAATGAAACATGAAATACTAGTGATATGAATCTGTATTTATAGACAGACACAAACAGGTCCATATGCTGGAAAAAACACTATCAGAATATAGATAGTATGATCCCATTTGATATTTAAAATGAGAAAAAAACATGAGTAAATAAACACAGAAACGTTTGTGAGGCTAAACCCTGAAATGCTGCAGTGCCAGGGACTTTGGACCATCTTTTTCTTCCATTTTATGCTTTCTGGTAATGGGCATCTGTTACTTTCATAATGAGAACAAAAACGAAGTTCTCTGAAAAGAGAATGAATAACATAACGTAAAGGACAGTACAAGGAGCTCGCAGACAGATGAAGGAGATGGAGACTTGTGCACAGGATTCCCTACTGCACGCCCCGCTCGGCAGCAGCGGGAGTGGGCAATTTGTGAGGGGAGCTCAGCTGTGAGACGGCGCCTCATTTCCTTGCCGGCGTCTCTACCCGATCTCAGGCCATCTCGCAGCCTATCTACAGACAGACTTCAAGAGCCCACCAAACCCCTCTTACTTAAAAAGACAATAGAGTGGGAGCGCCTGAGCACATGAGACCTACACGTGGGAAAGCGCTTTCTGCAAAGAGGGTGGGCAGGGAAGCAGGCACTTTGGAGAGAAAAGCAGCCAGCAGCTCATTAGGCTGTGGCTTTCCCCTTCTGGGAAGCAGGGCCTTCAACTCTGCTGGCCGGTGATGTAGAGCCAGACCGTTCATCACTCTAAATGCCCAAATTAGCCACTCGGCTGCACGCTCACGGCCCGGCACCCGGCACCAGCTACACCGAGCAGTCTTGGCTTGCTGCCGACTGCCTGGCTGGGTCTGCTGGAACTTGTGCCGTGTGACCCAGTCCCTCCTCCTGCTGTGATACACAGAAGAGGAAACACTTGCTACACTGGTCCTTCCTCCACCAAGTGATGAGTGCTCAGCTGTGTCAGCATGGGACAGGGACCCATCCAAGCCTGCGGTGTTATCAGGCCCTGACCCAGTGGGTGCCAATGTTACAAAAGTGCCTTGTAAACTGTGGCTTTGTTTTGGACGATGGCTTTTCGGTTCAGAGCTCCACAGGTGGTTCAGATACCACTGCTGGCTCTAAATGGGGTAGTGTTTCTTAAGTGTCTACAGGAGGTTCCCAGACAGAAGTGAAGAAAGGAAGGACTAAGGAAAGAAGGGACTTTGATTTTGGTTGACATTGCTGTTGAAAAGAAACCAAGGCAGTATGTTGCTACTAGATAGCAGCAGTGTGGTGAGACCTGGCGTAGGATATTGTTTGCATATTACTATGTGATGCCAGGTACACAATGACTACTCAATAAATTGTAGCTATTATTATTATTGCTACAACCTGCAGGCACAGCAAAGCAGAATTCAGTCCCTAAAGACAAGGAATGGGAGTTCAGATTGAGCCAGTGATTCCAGAATTGCCTGGAAGGTGGTCATGACCTAGCCACCATGTGATCTCCAATCAAAATCTAAGCTTAGGCCGGGCGCAGTGGCTCACGCCTATAATCCTAGCTCTCTGGGAGGCCGAGGCGGGCGGATTGTTTGAGCTCAGGAGTTCGAAACCAGCCTGAGCAAGAGCGAGACCCCGTCTCTACTAAAAATAGAAAGAAATTAATTGGACAACTAA
>CAUYSK010118449.1:0-12726 GCA_963575035.1 Avahi laniger
GGCATTTTATAGGAAAAATGTTTATTTCACAAGATAAATTAGAAAGTGTGTTTATCATATGATCTATGAAATAAAGCTTATGGAGTTGCTGAGCTTGTAAACAAATGCAGTGAAAAACAAAAATCAACCAAACCAGAAACTTGATCTTTAAAAAAAATTAAAATAAATAAGCAAAAAACCTATTCATTAATCTGACAGTACATTGAGTTAACAAATGATTGCATCCATTACTTTGTAATTTCTGGCACTAAAATGGTAAAGCTTTCTGTTCAAGTTGGTGATAGAAATACCAAGGATTGGAGCTGGAAGGTATTGCATGGTGAATTGCATTTGGTAGCAGAATGCTGACAAAGAAAGAACTAACCACTCTCTAGGCACTTGACACATCAAATTGCTTTTGATTTTCGCTACAACATTAAGAAGGAGGCATCATTGGCTCTACTTTACAGATGAGGAAACTAGCAAAGGAGACTTTTGCTCTCCAACAACAGACACAGACCAGTCACATCTCAGCTGGATCCCAGGAATTTCTCTTTCTGCTTCACCATGCATTGTGCATGGAACAGGCAAGCATTAGCAGCAACTGCATCTGCTGCAATGTGTGATCTACAGAGAGGAAGAAATGCCATGATAGGTCAGAGACAAAAGAGCCCCAGGAAGCAATTGTCAAGGAACTCAGGATTCTATGCTTAATACCTTTGTTTTGCTTTGGTTTTCACAATACTTGTTGACATATATGGTCTGTAATTGTTTGACTATCTTTAAAATGTTATTATGGCCTTGGTTTTAGAAAGCAAAACAGATCTAAAATCATCACAATACACATACAAAAAAAAAATAGCAATTATCTGCTTTTGTTCTTGGCAATCCTAGTCCCACTCCCTAGAGGAAATAATTCTCTTCTTTTTTTTCTTCTGGTATTAAACAAAATCCTGAATGGTGAGTTTATGCTACTATTTTTTTATTGAATTATCTATCAGCTCCCTATGACAGTGTATAAGGATTTTAGCTCTTTTAAATCTCTCTTCACACTCACTTCCTTTAAATGTAATTAACAAATCTCCATTCTATAGAATAACTATAAATTTTTTTCCACTCTTGAGCTAGGCATTATACAATGATTACATTATCTTTCTTGTACAGTTCTTTTTGTTTTGCTTTGCTTCATATTAACTGTTGCATTTTTTTTTCTTTAATTGTATGAAAGTTAGTCAGGTGCTGACTTTCCCACTTTTTGCTGGGGACATTCTGCTGGAGTCCTCCACGCTTATGCTGCGATCAGGATCGGTTCCTCTGTAAGGTGCTGTCTTGTCCTGAAACTTCCCTGCCTGCCCGCTGGGTCAGATTGCTGCTTTAATCTGTCTACTTTCATTTGGGGAGCTTACCTTCTTCGTGTCAGGTGATCTAGAGTTCATAGCATCTGTATCAGTTTCTCTAGTGAATACATCTTGGGTAGGGAGGTTAATTGCCTAACTACATAGGGTAGGGGACAGTGAAAAAAAAAAGTCTAATTGTCCTAACCCTGACCTTGAATTAGCCTTAGGCTAATGTGTGTGTTTTTGTCTTCATTTTTAATAAAAATGTTTAAAAAGTAAAAAAAAAAAAGTTAGAAAATAACTTGTAGAATAAGGATATAAATAAAATATCTTGGTGTCACTATAAAATGTGTTTTTGTGTTAAATTAAGTGTTATTACAAGGGTCAAAAAGTTAAAAAAAATTTAAAAGTTTGCAAAGTAAACTAAGGTTTGCTAAGGTTAATTCATTATTGAAGAAAGAAAAAATTTTCTTTATAAATCTAGTGTAGCCTAAGCGTACAGTGTTTATAAAGTCTACAGTAGTGTACGGTAATGTCCTGGGCCTTCACATTCACTCACCATTCACTCGCTGACTCACTTGGAGCAATTGCCAGTCCTGTAAGTTCCGTTCATGTAACTTCCCTAGACGGGTGTACCATTTTTTAATCTTTTATACCATATTTTTACTGTAGCTTTTCTATATTTATATATGTTTGGATACACAAATACTTCTATTGTGTTACAGTTTCCTCTGGTTTTCAGTACAGTAACATGCTATACAGGTTTGTAGCCTAAGAGCAATAGGCTATACCATACATCTACCTATAGCCTAAGCGTGTAGTAGGTTATGCTATCTAGGATTGTGCAAGTACACTCTATTGTGTTTGCACAATGACAAAATTGCCTAATGACACCTTTCTCGAAAAATATACCTGTCATTAAGTGCTACACGACTGCAATTAGGGGAGTGCAACCCATTATATTTAGCATGCTATGGATTATGCAGATAGGCAGGTCCTATACACCATGGGGTAGGAAATGTTAGGGGCCATATTAGGATTCTGCCACCACTGACAACACAAAATCCTGTTTTATTGATCTTTTGTTAAACCTATATTTGGAGATACTTTTAAACTAATAGGTTGCAAAAATATTCCATGTTCCATATGTCACTCATTCAACCACTCCCCACCCCGTAACTATAGTAGAATTATAAGAACCAGGGAATTTATCTTAATAAAATACCTTATCTACCTGTTTATCTCATAAGAACTGGCACTGTAGCCTTCATACACCACCCTTCCTTTCTTCTAAAGTTCTAACACCTTTTCCAAGAGTTAGCCCAAAAGTTACCTCCTGGGGGAAGCTCATTCTCTATTCTCTAAATACACCATGCCCTTTTAGAAATGCCTACACATAAATGATTAGAGAAAAATGTATCTGTTTGTTTCTCCTCTCTATAATATGTATTTATTCATCAAATATTTACCAAGAATTTCCGCAGTTCAATACGTCAGACAGGAAACTACAAAAAGCAGAGACCATAGGTATTCACCTCTGCCCAACCCGCTATTTAGTATAAATCCTGGAACATTATATGCCATTTATTAATATCTATCTAAATAAATAAGGTGTGAGATTAGGGTATTCACTAAAATTGTGTTTAAAAATATTTTGGTTCTCAAAATATACTCAGAGATGATATCATTATATATTAACATGTGCTAAATTAAATTTTCCCTAAAGCTGCCTCCTTACATTTTAAACTGTAACCTAAATTAATATGTAAACAGACTACAACCTAACTTGAGAGTATATTTTTGTAACAAGTAAACCAAGTCTTGGCCAATCATAGCAGACAAACTTTCAGCCAATCACAGGTTGTAAACTGCTCAGATATCTCCAAATAAGGAAAATACCAAGTTGTAACCAATTAGGTTATTTCTGTATGTCATTTCATTTTCCTGTGTGTAAATACTGCCTGTCCTTTTTGCTGACTGGAGATCTCTGAACCTTTACTGTTTGAAAGTGTTGCATAATTCATGAATTATTTATTTGCTCAAATAAAATCTGCTAAATTATTTTGTCTAAAGATTTCCTTTTCTTTAAAGTGAGATCCAAGCAAACTTCATTAGCTATGACAAGCAATCCTTTATTACTATTATTATTATTTCAAAGTATTTTTGAGGTACAAATGTTTTTGGTTAAATGTATTGCTTTTGTAATGTTTGAGTCAGGGTTAAGTGTGGCCATCGCCCAGACAGTGTTTATTGTACCTATTAGGTAGGTTTTCACCATTGCCTCCTCCTGCTTGCCCCCTGTTGAATTTCTGCTGAATTTTACTTCCCTCTATGCACATGTGTGCTCATCAGTTAGTTCCAGTTTAATAGTGAGTACATAAGGTATTTGGTTTTCCATTCTTTAGATACTTCAGTTACGAGAATGGTCTCTGGTTCCATCCAAATTGTTATGAAAGGCATTAAGTCATCCTTCTTCATGACTGAGTAGTATCCCATGGTATATATATACCACATTTTGTTAATACACTTATGAATTGATGGGCATTTGGATTGATTCCACATATTTGCAATTGTGAATTGTGTTGCAGTATATATTTGAGTGCAGGTGTTTTTTTGGTAAAATGACTTATTTTCCTTTGGGTAAATACCCAGTTGTAGGATTGCTGGATCAAAAGGTAGATTGCCTTTTAGTTCTTTGAGGAATCTCCATACTGTTTTCCATAGAGTTTGAGCTAATTTGCAGTTCCAACAACAGCGTATAAGTGTTCCTTTCTCTCTGCATCCATGCGGCATCTATTGTTTTTGGACTTTTTAATAAAAGCCATTATGACTAGGGTAAGGTGATATCTCATTATGGTCTTAGTTTGCATTTCAATTAGAGACATTGAGAATTTTTTCATGTTATTGGCCATTTATCTATCTTCTTTTGAGAAGCTTCCATTCATGTCTTTTGCCCACTTTTTAAGGGGGTTGTTTGATTTTTTTTTTCTTGTTGATTTGCATGATTTCTTTGTAGATTCTGGTTATTTGTCCTTTATCAGTTATATAGCTGGAAAATATTTTTTCCCATTCTGTAGGTTGTCTATTTGCCCTGTTGATTATTTCCTTGGCTGTGCAGAATCTTTTTAATTTAATCAAGTCCCATTTATTTATTTTTGTTGTTGCTGTGATTGCCATTGGTGTCTTCTTCCTACTGTCACCACTTCTATTCAATACAGTGCTGGAAGTCCTCACCAGAGCAATCAGGCATGAGAAAGAAATTAAGGGTATCCAAATAAGGAAAGAAGAAGTCAAACCATCACTTTTTGCAGATGATGTGATCTTATATCTAAAAAATCTCAAAGATTCCACCAGGAAACTCCTGCAAATGATAAATAAATTCAACAGATTCTGAGGTTAAAAAAATCAATGTACACAAATCAGTAGCATTCTTATACACCAATAACAGTCAAGTTGAGAGTCAAATCAAAGACTCAATACCATTCACGATTGCTACAAAGAAAATAAAATACCTAGGAATATACTTAACCAAGGAGATGAAAGATCTCTACAAAGAGAATTAGGAAACCCTGAGGAAAGAAATCAGAGATGATACAAACAAATAGAAAGCATACCATGCTCATGGATCTGTAGAATCAACATTATTAAAATGTCCATACTACCCAAAGTGATTTATTGATTCAAGCAATCCCCATCATATTTCAAAGACCCAGAAAAAATAATTCTATGCTTCATTTGGAATCCGAAAAGAGCCCAAATAGCCAAAGCAATTTTAAGCAAAAGGAACAAATCAAGAGACATCTCGTTACCAGACTTCAAACTATACTACTAGCTTATAGTAATCAAAACAGCATGGGATTGGCACAAAAACAAAGACATATACCAATGGAACAGAACAGAAAATCCAGATATAAAACCATCCACGTATAGCAAACTGATTTTTGACAAAGCAGACAACAATATACACTGGGGAAAACAATCCCCATTTAGTAAATGGTCTGAGAAAATTGAATAGCCACATGGAGAGCAATAAAACAAAATCCACATCTCTTACCACTTACAAAAATTAATTCAAGATGAGTAAAGGACTTAAATGTAAGGCATGATACCATAAGAATTCTAGAAGAAAATGTTGGAAAAAACTCTTCTAGATATTGGCTTAGGCAAAGAAATTATGATAAAGATTTTCTTTTAACAAATATACAGTATATATTTCTAAAAACAAGTTTGATGGTTATTTTTTTTTCTTCAGGTTACTATAACAGTGTGGTAATTTTATTCATCTGATTTGGATAATAAATATCAATCTATATAGTCATATGCCTTTTATCTCATTCATATTCTTATAGACTCCCTTGTAAAATTAATGGAGCCTTTTATTTTTTAGTTCTATAGGCTAAAAATGATTCTGTTGGTAATAATGCTCTTAAATTCACTGAGTAGGTCCTCAAAAGCCAAAGCTTGGCAGAGATATCTTTGGGTAATAAAAGAAAATGTACAATTGCAGAATGTAATTCCATGACATTCTACTCTTCCATGCACAAATGAAATGATGGAATGAAGCTGTTGTTTGCCAAGGTCAGAGTAGGGGAAAGGGTACACATTAGAGCACCACACTGTAAGAACAAAGTGCTCATCAGGAAAGATCTCAAAGCAGAAGGGCACTTTCTCGTGTAACATATGGAGAACATCACATAGCCTGCAAGACAAATTAATAGCCCCATAATAAAATACATTTTCACATGCTATTAAAGCTGTTGTCACACTTCATTGCATAGATGACTGGAAGTTTGTGGTGATGGAAGGTGAGGTCAGTTTCCTAAGCTATCCTGAGTTATGAGGGGCAGTTCTTTACCGTAAAGTCTCTTGGAGCCTGGGGAGTTCTCTGCACTCAATTTGGTCATTTTTTTTAGAGGGAAATATATAATGGCCTTTCCACACACAGACCTGGAAATAGAGGTGCAAAATGGACTATTAACTGGGATTCCATCAAGGTAACAAAAACTGAAAGGTGACTAACTCCCCGTTAGGCAAATCAGTTGCTTACTTATGGAGAGCCTGGATTATAGAAGATGGCTTATAGTTTCTGTGACAGAGAGAAGGAATTGACACTCCAGGACACTAATGACTTCCAACATGTGTTTATATTAGCATTCTGAGCAAAAGTAATATACAACACGTTGCTTGGACCTACATTATGGACAATCAAAGCAATATAATAAAAAGTACAACTTGTTACACTCAATGATTATTTAGCAATGTAGCTAGATATCAGAAAAGTATGATGTTTTTCACTGTCTGACGATGCTTGGTTGTCAAGGTTTCACATTTTTGAAGAGCCCAAATACTTAAAATAAGATAGTGCCTTTTTCAATTTTTTGTAACTATATAATAATTGCTTATTTGATCATTTAGTATGTAGATGCTAGAAACTGTAAATGTGGTGAGATAGAAATGACAATATGTTAGGAATAAGAAATCTTTGTGTCGATATTGGATGTGCATCAACCTTTCTGTGTCACCTTGAGCAAAGCATCCCATCTTTCAGAATCATATTTCTCTCATATTTTAAAATGAGAAGACTAGACAAGATAAACTGTCACATTCCTTCTTTCTCAAGAATTGCATGATTTTTCTATGGCATTAGCTAATAGCAACTTTTTAGTTCAGAAGCTTCAATATGCTAAAAGTGTTTTTAAAGAATAAAATGATAATTTATAAATATTGAGCATCATTGCTTTATAATCTGTTCCTTGTTTCAGAATTCTTTACATGGACTCTTTATATTAAAACCCATAGACCAGTTAGACACAAAACTATTTTCTTTAAAGAGATGAATGTTTGTTTTATCTTAGATGGACCACAACCACTGCAGTTGACCAGGCACATAATTTATTATTGTAAAAGGAAGTGTCAAACTCATTAGAATGGTAAGATCCCTCTTTGCATTCCAAACATTAACAGTATTTGCTTTTTTCATTTCCTCGCAGACTTTGAGCTCTTTCTCTCTTTTACTCATCTAAGACTCCATTTCCTGAACCTAATCTTATAGATGTCTGCATTCAACTGTGACAGGACTGCATAAGGACTGCAAGGTCACGTTATCAGCGGTCAAAGTATAAGCTGACAGGTTGAAAAATCAGAGAGTGGATTCACAGACCAATGTATAGTTAATTGCACCATTACTGTGGCCTTCACGGAATCCTCCAACACAAGGACATACCAAAGGAACAATGGGTAGAATTGTTTGCATTTTATTAAGCTATTATATTTTCTTAAACTATAAGTGGATTGTAGTATCTACTTCTGTTTGCAAACATCATGCATTTGAAGAAGGCACAAGATCATATTCCCCAGCCTAAATTTTCATCAAATGATAAAATCTTCTAGCTATTTTCCCTATTTTAAAAGGCCTGTTAGTCATAAATATAAAATATGTATCATAAAGAATATAAAATTATATAATATATAAATATATAAAAATAAATATACAAATATATAAAATTTATCCCCACTAGTGCTTAAAACCTGCAAATTAAACTAATATAAAAATATCGTTTTTGGATTTTGTTAAAAAAAATAAGGCATTAAAATATGTGATGTGGAAGATTTAGCAAAATGAGCACATCACTTCTCTCTCACCGTCAAAGCATTTTCCCTAATTGGATACATGCTGATTTCCTTAAATGGGTCTATAAAATTACCAACACATATAATATAAAAACTTTATTCACATGTAATATAAAAGATACATACTTGATGATTTCTTGAGAGATCAACTAATTAGAGAGACATGACATAAAATAAAGCAAAAGTATTCTTGAGTGTTCAGAAGTAGAAGGAATCAAACTAAGAATCAGAAAGAGAAGTTAAACACAATCCAAGAGAATGTTAAAAATGATTATGTCAAATGAAATAATTATTTCCTTTGTGTCAGTTCCGCCCTCTGCCCCTCCTCTCTGATAAAATTGGCTAGTACCTCCTTTGTTGCTCTCTGTACCTTGAGCTTCTATTTTAGCTCCAGAAATTATTTATTAAACATATAGTTCTACATCTAGTTTTCTATATTTAGTGGGGTCTTTCAAGGATTGGATCAAATCTTATTGTCTCTGTTTTCTAAAATGTAGCAAACAGAAGTGTATTCCAACTTGTCTAGTCAAGGGAATTCCCTGGAGTGCTTTTAGGTTAATTGCATTATATCTACCTGCCTTTAGGAGAAGTGATTTTGGCGGTGGAGGATGGCTCTGACATTCTGTGCACCTGAGGTAGTGTTACACTTTTATTCTCTCGGGAAACAGAGTGATGATATGCCTGATGCCTGACCAGCACTTGGTGGGCAGGTGTCTCTGTGTTATATAGTCCTTCACCGTTCACCAGTTTTTGCCGAATGGAGTGAATCCAGAGGTTGACACCATCCCAGCTTCTGAAGTCGTATTTGGGATGGGAGCAATGCTGCACTCTGATGTATTTGTGCCATTTGGCAGCCGACAGTACAAAATATATCATATGTGAGGGCTAGTGAGTCTGCATCTGATGATTTAAGTGCCTCCAAAGAGAGAGCATTCCCACTCTGTTCATTGAAAGGGTAAATTCCAATCCTATACATCTCATTGTTTTTTGTCAAACTATTAAGTTTCCTTGACTTCGTGAACCTTATTTCTGGTACCTTTTATTGGCAAAGTACTTTTTAGTTTACAAATTCTCCTATACTTTATAATATTTCATTCCAAGAGAACCCATTACCTCCCCCCCTTTTTTTTGAAACAGATAATAAAAGTAAAACATAAAAAAGTTAATTGGCTTCCCAAGACCACCTGCTTACGAAGTGTCAATAGAGAGGAGGGTCAGCATTATCCCTATCCCCAGTTTCTGGCTCTTTCCTGAGATGGTCTGGACAATTGGACAGGGACCAGATTCCTTGTCTGGTAAGTTATTCTGGCAGTGATTTCCCAGTACAACTTCCCATCTGTCAGTCTGTATTAAGACCCTTACAAATTAAAATTTGTAGAATTCTAAGCATTAGTTTTCATTAAATTCCTCAGTTGAGGGATTAGAAAATAGAGACTCAGATTAAGAATGAAGTTATTGAGGGAAAAGAAAATTAACTGAGTTGATAAAAGACCAGGAAGATATTTAACTAATGAATAAATTCTTTAACTCATAACTTCCAATAAACAGTCCCATATTTTGTTTTGTTTGTTTCCCACTAGATCTGGGTGACTTTATATTTCCTACAAATCATATAATTAAATTTTTTCTTATAAGGTCTCTTTTTCCTGTTAAATCTTATGGAAGGAAAATCTGATCTCTTCAGAAAACATTTTTCTACCAGTTTTATTATTCAGTATTTAAAGTATTGTTCTGTTATTATTTGACTTAGATGATTAACAATTACATATTTGAGCTCGGTGACTACAAAATGTTTCAATTGCTCTTTCTTACTAATGTAATACGAGGTTAGTACTTATGTAAATATAATTTTCCAATTTGTTAATTGATTATCTCCAGCATTTAAGATCATGAATTTCAAGGTACATTCTTTACAGCAGAATTCTATAATATTTTAGACAGGATTATCATAAGTGCATTAGAAAAAGAACACCTTCCCCAAGTACATATTCCTGTAATTGCCACTTCCACCACTTGGTGCCCATCTCATGATTAAATCAAGTTCAGATTATGCTTCTGAACCCTCTTTGATACCATGCATCATTCTGTAGAAAAATATTTGTAAACGAAATTAAATCAAATATTTGCACACACCCCAATCATCATGGGTGATTAATTTTCTTTTCTAGATTGCATTAAGAGCGCTCACTGATATTCTTACCAGAGGCTGAGGTCTCTAATTCATTCCTCTCCCTCCCTCCATACGACTCCCCCCCTTTTAATGGTCCAGGGTCATGCTGGGATATTCATTAGTCTCCTGCTAGCTGTTCTGCCAAGCAGCCTCTGGGGCCTCAGCGTCACCTCAGAAATCATTAACGTAACTGGCGCTGCAATCTCCACCTGCCAGGCATAGAGTAATCATTTAGAGACTGAAACCTGTTCCTCCATAAATGAGCATTTTGGAGGAGAGAGAGGTGGGGTAAAAAAGCTCATGTGTTACAGTCATTTTCTCCAAACGAGATCTTGGTAACCGAGGTGAGAAGACAGATGTTTGCACGTATCCTGGTCATGTTTGGGGAACAGAAATGGTTTGGTGTGGAGGAAGCCATGATTTATTTTTGGCTAAAGAAGTAGAGACAAGACTATACAGAGGACCAAAGGTTGTCTAATCACACAAGTGATTTTCCAGAGCTGACTTTCACTTCCACTGTGTAGTGGTAGAAGAATCTATTAGCAGATGTGTCCTGTCCTGAGGATATGATGATGCTCCTCTTAACAAAGATATGGAAAACCCACTCAATCTTCAATCAATGAAGAAGGCTTATACATTTATTTATCTGCAGTTTAGAGGTTTTAGGGTTAAAAGGTACAACTACTGTCATGGTTCTTTATGGTCTAATTCAAAATTATGTCCCATGCATCCAGGAGTTCAGGCTCCATGTTAGGCTTACTGAGTTCTAAGAGAAACAAAACAAAACAAGTCTCAGCCCACACAGGGTTTCTGCCTTATCGAAAGCATAAAAAACACGAATCTTGCATGGAAAAAATGCACACGCAGAGGCTTTGCTTCGTGGGGTTCCTATGAATAAGAGCTCCGCCTTTTTTTCTCTGTAGATGCCAGATCAATTTATCTGCCTGACGTGTTTGGCCACTACAGGGCCTGCACCCATGACAACAGGAAGGAGCCTGGTGTGGTGGAGCAAGAGGGGTCCCAGAAGCCAGACAGGATGGAAGCAGTAATGCATAGATGTTAAAAATACGGACTACAGGATGTTCTAAACCAAAGCTGGGGGTTTGTTCCCTAGCTGTGTGATTTTAGGCACATTTCCTTGTTAATAAAATTAGATTAATAACAGTGTCTCAGTCATAGAGTCGTTACAATGGTTAAATGCTGCAATACCTGTAGAATACACAGCACAGTACTTAGCATATACTAAGCATTCAATTTCTAGTAACCAGAGCTGGCTGCATAATTTGCCAGCCCAAGTACAAAATGAAAATGTTGAGACCCTTGTTCAAAAAGCAAAGAAAAACGGAGTTTAAAGTACTAAAATGCAAGCTTTTGTTGTGTTTTGTTTTCAGAATTCTGGGATCTCTCTGACAACATGCCGGGCTGTTTGTTATTTGCTATCTAGTGCCATAAGCTCTTAGGCTCAGGAATAATCACTTGGCAATTACAAAACCTCACAGGTGTCTGAGGGCCCTGCCCAATGACTCACTAGGAAAGTGCGGCTCACCGCCGTGCTGGGTCACCCCCTCCTGCTGGCTGACAGACCAACGGGGGTGGGAGGTGGTTTGAGGAGTCTCATCTTCCTTTCTCACAGGACTGCTGCCCAATTCATGACTGATGGGCGAACCTCAAGAGATCGCAGTTTCTGCCCTGGGACATGCATGGGTGGGGAGTGGAGGGTGAGTGAGGGGCTTGTCCCTGATGAGTCATGCAATGTGGCCCTGCCAGCCTCTGGCAGATAAAGCAGCCTCCAACCCTGACCAGAAACACTGTGTTGGAGGTACACCTTACCCTGACCGGCCCCTCCCCGTGTTCCCACCCAGCTCCCTGCCAGGGGTGAAGGGCAGGCAGAGTAGCTGGACAGAATAGGGAGAGGATGGCTGGCTGGTCCCAGGGCCTCATGCAGGGGGCAGCAGACAGAGAATGGGTCCTGCAGAGGCAGGACAACAGGACCAGGAATCCCATTTGACCGGGGGGCTCCAAGCCCCCAGCACATACTCTGCTGTCCCCCAGGGCCTCACTCACAAAGCATTTGTTCAAAGACAAAATTGTTCAATATTTCAAGACACCAGCTTCAGAATATTAACCCCCAAGTGCAGAATCCTTCTAAGAGCTGGACCCTGTCCCCTGGTGGCACACCCATGGTGCCCAGCACAACTGCTCTCACCACCGCCTCAACTATGGGCTTCTCGCCCTGGCCTGATTGACCATAAGAAGCCAGATGATTTGGGGCAAAGCTCTTTCGTATTCAGATTATTGGAGCCCTATCAATAAAATGAAGGTTTTTTTTTTTTTTGAGACAGAGTCTCACTGTGTTGTTCAGGCTAGAGTGCTGTGACGTCATCTTAGCTCCCAGCAACCTCAAACTCCTGGGCTCAAGCGATCCTCCTGCCTCAGCCTCCCACGTAGCTGGGACTACAGGCATGCGCAACCATGCCTGGCTAGTTTTTTCTATATATTTTTAGTTGTCCAATTAATTTCTTTCTATTTTTAGTAGAGACGGGGTCTCGCTCTTGCTCAGGCTGGTTTCAACCTCCTGAGCTCAAACAATCCGCCCGCCTCGGCCTCCCA
>CAUYSK010118451.1:0-23577 GCA_963575035.1 Avahi laniger
CACCTCTTATATACTCCTGGAAAGGGCTAGAACACATTCTACTAAGCGAGGTATCCCAAGAATGGAAAAACAAGCACCACACGTACCCACCATCAAATTGGTATTAACTGATCAACACATAGGTGCATATATAAGAATAACATTTATTGGATGTTGGGCAGGGGGGAGGGGGGAGGAGGGAGGAGGGGACGGGTATATACATACACAAAGAGTGCAATGTGCACCACGCAATAGGATGGACATATTTGAAACTTGGACTGAGGGGGGGAGGGGGAGCAAGGGCAACACACGTAACCTAAACATCTGTACCCCTATATTATGCTGAAATAAAAAAAAAATTTGCTACTGAAATGCTCTCGTGTGTTTTGCTTTTCAGTTATTATACTTTTGGGTCCAGATTTTCTATTTGGTTCTTTTTTGCATAATTTATAACTCTTTTAATATCCTGTATGTGGTGATACATCATTCTTTAGACATATTTTCTGTAAGTTCTTCTAACATTTTTGAAACAGCTGATTTGAAGTCTTTTCTAATAAGTCTAATATTTGAACTTCCTCAAGGACAGTCTATTGACTGCTTTTTTTGGCATTTCCTATTTCTTTGCATATCTAGTAATGTTTTGAAAAATTGGAAATTGGATATTTTTAGTAATGTGCTATGACAACTCTGGAAATCAGATTCTGCCACTTTCCCAGATGTTTTTGTTGCTGTTTTTTGTTTAGTGACTTTTCTGAACTAATTCTGTAAAGTCTGTATTTTTTTGTTGTGTGGGGCCACTGAAGTTTTTGCTCAGCTAGCTTAGTGGTCTGCTAATGGTTGCACAAACATCTTATGCCTGGAACCAGTGTCTCCCAATCTTTCCTGTGGGGCTCTGTATCTGTGTATTTGTGTGTGTGTGTGTGTGTGTGTGTGTGTATGTGTCAGGGGGCCTGCCTTCAACACTCAGCCAGGCAGTTTGTAACTCTGCCTGTGCCTTTACTTTCTGTTTGTACAAAGCCTCAAGGTCTTTCTAAGATAAAACCTCAGGGCCTTATCCGATCTTTTCTGAGCATGTACACATCCCTGGGCATGCGCACAGGCCTACAAATGTGCATAGCCTTCTAGAAGCTCAAGAATATATTGCACTTTCTTAAAGGCCCCTATGTACATCTCATTCTCTAGTTTTCCTTTTAAATTTTTTAATTAGCCTATTATTTTTCTACATGTTATCCCCTGCCTCAGGCAGCTGCAATGTTAAATATTTGCTGCTAATTGTTTTTTATAAACACACCAAAGTAAAAGAGTGTTTGCACTTGGTATGTTCCAAGTCAGGTTTAATAAAGACACTCTTTGCAAGTGAGTTCTTTTAGGGAACCACCAGAGAGGTCAAATAATGACAATTATTTGGGGATGGTGCTTCGATGCAGCTCAGTTCTCATCCCATTATGCCTTCTCCAGTGGCTTTCTGACTGCTGATTTTCACATGATTTTAGGTTGTTGTTTTTCAAAGTTATCATGAACTTGGGGAGAAAGATAGGAAAAGGACAAGCACAAATGTAAACAAAGTTTGCAGCTTAACATATTCAACCATTCTTCCAAATAAATGCCCTTCAATTCCTGCAAGCCTTTGGTTGATATACACAGTTTTTTAAAAAAACAACTTGAGTTTTGGCCGGGCACGGTGGCTCACGCCTGTAATCCTAGTTCTCTGGGAGGCCGAGGCGGGCGGATTGATTGAGCTCAGGAGTTTGAAACCAGCCTGAGCAAGAGCGAGACTCCGTCTCTACTAAAATTAGAAAGAAATTAATTGGACAACTAAAAATATATACAAAAAATTAGCTGGACATGGTGGCACATGTCTGTAGTCCCAGCTACTTGGGAGGCTGAGGCAGGAGGATTGCTTGAGCCCAGCAGTTTGAGGTTGCTGTGAGCTAGGCTGACGCCATGGCACTCTAGCCCAGGCAACACAGTGAGACACAGTCTCAAAAAAAAAAAAAAAACCTTGAGTTTTGACCATTTTTGTCAGAATTCTCATTACTTTTATGGAAGAGATGATTTTTAGAAATTCTTACTCTGCCATTTCTCTCATATTTCCCTTTTTACTTTTAGTCAACAAAAATACTGCTTTACTTAAATTTAATGTAAAGTCTACACTTCTCCAAAACCTGCACAAAAACATTTTTTTAGCTTAGCAAGGGTTTGCATTTCTTCTTGCTTTTCTTTCTTGTTTGAAGAAGAAATAAATTCAGCTTTTGTATTTCAGATTTGAGTAGATTGTGATTTCCATTAGCATGGTATTACCCAAATTATCACTACCACCACTAATTTCAGCATGATTATTGACTTTATGCAAACTAAACGAACCTATCAATAGAATATTGAGCCTAGGTCCAACTTTCTCAAACACTGAAGACGGAAATTTTTTTGGTAAAGTAGATCATTAGAGTCTAGAATTATATTTAATATTAATAATCAAGAAGTTCCACTTGTTTATGAGAGGCTCGCCATGGAAGGGAAATACCTATGACACACTCTAGCAAGCAAAATTCATACTTGTATCAAGAAAAAGCCTCGATTAGGTTGGAGTGGGGAGAAGTTAGGAAGGATTGTTGATCAGGAATGGACATACAGTACAAATTCCTGAACAGCTTAGAACTAAGCTTTAATGCAGTGTTCCCACACAATTTAAATAAGACTATATGATGTTGTCATTTTAGTAGAATAAAAATAATCAAATAGTGGCAATTGCATGTTCAATTAATATATTTAGGCCAACCCCAGATCTAGGAAATGCCCTTCAACAAATAAAAATAAAGAGGTGGTATGGGTGGAGATTTGATCAAATATTTTTGGCAAATACTTGAAAATTAAGCTTCCATATTAACATATTAAAGTCCCTGAGAAGCTTTGGAGTAAACCCACATTTCCCAATATCTTAGAGTTTTGGAACTCTTTTTTCCCCACAGAAAACCTTAAGAACACTTTGGAAAATGCCAACTTATGGAATCCACGTATGTCACCAAAAACAGTTGTAGGTGGCATAATGTCATTCAGGAATAATAGAGTGTTTATGTATTTAAAAAATGTAGCCTGAGGTCTCCAGTTGTTTCTGCACAGCATCTACAGATGTACTTCCTGAGATAATCAGAGGAACTATGCTTGGATTATAAGTGAATTATCTTCATGAGCAAGATATCTTGAGAAATATAAAATCCACCCTCATAGATGTAAGATGACAACCTGAGAGCAATAAATCCTTTGTTTTTCAGCTGAAATACCCTTTAATTCTCATCCACACATATTCTCAAGTGAATGGGTGTGAGAGTTTTCGTTCCTTGTACTCACTATATTTACTTCCTGAGTTATTACATTTGAGTAGCACTGATACGATTTGCATATGATTTAGTACAATAAAATCTTAATCAAACAGTGCTCAACAGAATGGAGACCCTGAAAAACTGGAAAGTTTGTGCATGAAGGACTTGGATAAAGGGAAAGAAACTAAAATGTGATATTATTAAAACAACAGTACATTATGCAGAGAATGTACTAAAATTGGCTCAGTACACCCCTACAAGATACAAGGCGTGGTTCTAAAGAGGGTTCTAGCACTTAATATTTGAACACATGAATGAGCTATTGTTAGACTTGATTTTCTTTTATCTGTAAGATAAGGAGGAATACACTAAATCCTCCCAGGTGTTCTACTAAATTCCCACTGAACTTTTCCCTGACCTCACATATTTTACCTTCTCTCTCTTTTAGCAGATTTATTTATATTATCTTATCCCTCCATCTAGATCTCAAGTTTAAAAAGAAGCAAGAACTAACTCTGATTTATCTTTGTTTTCTGTAGCACCTCAGGGTGTTTCAGGGTGCAGTTCTGGGATTAGACAGCCTGAGACAGAGTGTTTATTCTATCCCATGTTGTCTGTGTGAACTTGGACATATTGATTAACTTCTTTGTACTTCAGTTTCTTCATACATCATATTGGGAATATAACCATGCCTACAATATAGATTGTCCAATCCATGCCTGTACTTGGAACAGTGAGTGACACATGGTCAACTGTAAATAAAAGTTAACTCTTCAATATTTTAGTAGGTACTTGGTAACTTTTTGTTGACTCAGTGGATGAGTGGGTGATTGTAACAGACTGATATCCTTTCTTTATCATGAAAATATTTATTTTACTCTTAACTCTTTAAATTTCTCCCCTTCTCACTCTGAAGATCACAAATAATACTGTTTTAATACTGGCATCTTGGAATTTCAGCATATCTGCTTATACTCAAATTTTCACTTTTTTAAAAATTTTCTTTCCCATCTCCTGAGAATAGAACTTTTTTCACCTTTTCCTATATATAATATCTTTGACGGAAGGTATAACTTCATGTTTATTACCCTGAATCATATTTCTGCTAAAGGCAAGGAGGTAATTGCTTTGAATTAATGCAGTTTATGTTCCTACCGGTCTGTCTAGCACACTTGCTGGGAGATTCTTCATCTTTCAGACCAAAAACATTTAGGAGAGAGAGTGAGCTCCATGTAGGTATTTCCCCTCACTGACTTCACCCCAGTCCAGCCTTTGCAGATTTCATGTAACATTTTAGCCCCTATTATCCTCTTCTTTCACTGAAGCCTCACTATGAGTTGGGGGTAAAACCCAAGGTTTGTTCTAAAACTGTGCTGCTCAGTAAGTACAGTAGCCACCAGCTGTAGGTCCTTATTGAGCATTCGAAGCATGGCTCCTCCAAAGTGAGATGAACTCCAAGTGCAAACACCCAAGAGTTTTTGAAGACTTTGTACCCTCAAAAAAAGTAAAACTTTCAATAATTTTATATTGATTACATGTCAAAATGATAATATTTGAACTATATTGGGTTAAATAAAATATATTATTAAAATTAATTTCAACTGTGTTTGACTTTTTGTATGCGGCCACCAGAAAATTTGAACCACATAGGTGGTTAAATGTTGTTTGTTGTTTGTCTTAATTCCCTTTTTATTCTTCTGAATACCTCAAGGAGAAATACCTTCTTTTCACCCACGAAGCAATAGTAGGCTTCAGACTCAGAGATTTGGCGGGCAAGGGAATCTAGCAATAATTTAATAGTATTATTTGTTTAATAGCATTTATTTTTCCACTTGTATTCCATTTATAAAAATGTGTATTGGTTTTCCTTGTATGATTATACAGTTTCCTTTATAAAAACAATATTTATAAAAAGAAACAATTACAGGCATACCTCAGAGATATTGTGGGTGAAGTTCCAGACCAACACAATAAAACAAATATCACAATAAAATGTATCACACGAATATTTTGTTTTCTCAGTGCATATAAAAGTTATGTTTATACTATACTGTAGTATATTAAGTGTGCAATAGCATTATGTGTAGAAAACAAAGTGCATACCTTAATTAAAAATACTTTATTGTTAATAAAATGCTAACGAACACTGAGCCTTCAGCAAGTTATAATCTGTTTTGCTGGAGGAGGGTCTTACCGTGATGTTGATGGTGCTGACTCATCAGGGTGGTGGCTGCTGAAGGTTGGGGTGGCTGTGGTAATTTCTTAAAATAAGACAACAATGAAGTTTTCCACATCCATTGACTCTTCCTTTCATGAAAGACTTCTCTAGCATGCAATTCTATTTGATAGCATTATATCCACAACAGAAATTCTTTCAAAATTGGAGTCAGTCCTCTCAAACCCTGCCACTGCTTTATCAACTAAGTTTATGTGAACTTCTAAACCCTTTGTTGTCCTTTCAAGAATGTTCATAATATCTTTACCAGGAGTATATTCCATCTCAAGACACTACTTTCTTTGCTCATCCATAAGAAGCAACTCCTCATTTGTTAAGATTTTATCAGGATATTGCAGCAATTCAATCACATTTCAGATTCAACTTCTAGTTCTCTTGCTATTTTCATCACATCTGCAGTTACTTCCTCCACTGAAGGCTTGAACCCCTCAAAAATCATCCGTGAAGGTTGAAATTAACTTCTTCCAAATGCCTGTTCATGTTGGTATTTTGACCTCCTCCCATGAATCAAAAATGTTCTTCACGGCATCGAGAATGCTGAATTCTTTCCAGAAGGGTTTCAATTTTCCTTTGCCCAGATCCATCAGAGAAAGTACTGCCCATGTAGCCTTATGAAATGTATTTCTCAAATAATAAGGCTTGAAAGTAGAAATTACTCTTGACCCATGGGCTGCAGAATGGATGTTGTGTTAGCAGACCTGAAAACAACATTCATCTCCTTGTGCATCTCCATCAGAGCTTTTGGGTGACTAGATGCATTGTCAATGAACAGTAATTAAAAAAAAAAAAAAATCTTTCTTTCTAAGCAGTAGATCTCAACAGTAAGCTTAAAATATTTAGTAATCATGTTATAAATAGATGTGCTGTCACCCAGGCTTTGTTGTTCCATTTATAGAACACAAGCAGAGTAGACTTAGCAGAATTCTTAAGGGGCCTAGGATTTCCAGAATGGTAAATGAATATTGGCTTCAACTTAAAGCTCCCAGACTAGCCAGGCATGCTGGCACATGCTTGTAGTCCCAGGCACTCTTGGGAGGCTGAGGCAGGATTGCTTGAGCCCAGGAGTTTGAGGTTACATTAAACTATGATCACACCACTGCTATCCAGCCTGGGCAACAGAGTGAGATTCTGCCTCTAAAAAATTTTTTTAATTAAACAAATAAATAATTTAAAAAGTAAAATAAACTAAAGTCACCACCTCTAACAAGAGAGTCAGCCTGCCCTTTGAAGCCAGACATTGACTTCTCTTTAGCTATGGAAATTCTAGATGGCATCTTCTTTGGGGAGAAGAATGTTTCATCTACACTGAAAACCTGTTGTTTAGTGCAGCCACTTTCATCAATTACCTTCGCTCGATCTTCTGGACAATTTGCTGCAGCTTCTCCATCAGCAGTTGCTGCTTCACTTTGCACTTTTATGCTATGAATGGTTTCTTTCCTTTAACCTCATGAACCAACCCCTGCCAGCTTCAAACTTTTCTTCTGCAGCTTCCTCACCTCTCTCAGCCTTCACAGAACTGAAGAGAGCTAGGCTTACTCTGGATTAGGCTTTGGCTTCAGGAATGTTGTGACTAGTTTGCTCTCCTGGCTAGACCACTAAAACTGTCTCTGTATCAACAATAAGTCTGTTTCATGTTCTTATCATTCATGTGTTCACTGGAGTTGCACTTTTAATTTCCTTCAAGAGGTTTTCCTTTGCATTTACAACTTTGCTAACTGTTTGGCACAAGAGGCATAGCTTTTGGCTTATGTCAGCTTTTGACATGACTTCCTCACTCAGCTTAATCATTTCTAGCTTTTGTTTTCAAGCCAGAGAAGTGGAATGGCCCATCGTGGGAGCAATCAGAACACACACAACATTTATTGCTTAAGTTTGTTGTCTTATATGGGCGTGGTTCATGGCCCCCTAAAACAATTACAACAGTAACATCAAAGATCACTCATCACAGATCACCATAAATAATAATGAAAAAGTTTCAAATATTGTGAGAACTACCAAAATGTGACACAGAGACATGAAGTGAGCACACACTGTTGGAAAAAAATGGCACCAATAGACTGGCTCCACGCGGTTGTCACAGAACTTTCATTTGTAAAACAATGCAATATCTGCAAAACACTATAAAGCAAAGAGCAATAAAACAAGGTATGCCTGTTATTGAAACATGCCAAGTGAGCCTATTTAATTTAATGCAAATTAGAAGCCTCAGGGGCGTGGGATTTAAAAAAAGACAAAGTCTAGAAGGACAGAACTCACTCATTGTAAGGCAAATCCAGAGGGTGGGTAGTCATTCCAATCAAGGACTAGAAGCACAGAGCAGACCTCCTGAAGTCATGATGCCTTCTGCCTCTGGACCACATCAGAGTCAATTTTGCCACTTGCAAGGATAGACATTCTTGTCAGTTCTTTCTCTTACAATTCTCGGCTTTGTTATCAGAGTCTGTTATTTCACATTGCATTTCTGTTATGTGGGATCCTTATTAGTACACACTTTGCTCTTCTAGCCTGGTGACCTACAGGGATACTCAGAGAACTTCCTGAGCAGTTGAGACAAAAACACAGTAGAGCCTATATCCAGATGTGGTAAGATTGATAAGACATTTCAATATTGTAGAAAAGGGGATTGAGTCTCTACCTCTTACTCTTACCCATGTGGAAAAATACAAGGAAACTGTAAAAGGTAGTTCCTTCTAGGGAGTAGGTTGAACTTGGGAGAAACTGGGGGAAAGTATGCAGAAAAAAAAGTTATCTTTTTATTAATAATACTCCTGTCTATTGTTGGACTGTTTCCCCGACGTTATGTGTTACAGTTACAATTTTTTAAACTAGTTTAAATTAAAACAAATAAACACTAAAAACTGAAAAGCTGGTTAGCTAAGGGCACCACTGTAAGCCCACCAGGAGCTGTCTGCTCTCTAAGCTGTTTAAAGATAAATTGTCTAATCGCGCCCCTGCACTCCAGCCCGGGCAACAGAGTGAGACCCCATCTATGAAAGAACCTGAGAAGACGCAGCAGGACTCCTGTGAGTGTACCAGGTCTACCAGCTGCTGACCATGAGCGTGAGCATGGAAGAGTAACAGAGCAGATAGCAGGGATGAGAGAAGCTCCCGCAGAGAGCAAGTGCTCAGCCTGTGACTGTCATCACAGGGAATTCCCACTGGAACTCCCGCTGGCAGATGACTCCACTGATACAGCAGTCAGGATGTGGGGCCCAGGATGCTTTTGTTCTTAAATCTCTCTTTTACCTCGATTTCTTATTCTGCCCTACTCTTTCAAAGCAGTTTATCAGCATCTGACATTTTATTGATTGATTGACCATTTCTCTCCCCGACCATCACACAAACGTAACCAACCCTGTGAGAGTAGAGATGGTGGCCATTTTTCATTGCTCTAGTCCCAAAGTCTAGAGTAGTTCCTAGAACCTTAAGAAATACTTGCTAACTGAATTAACGTAGTGAGAGGTGAGACCGTACTTAACCAGCATCCTTACCCAACTATAAAATATGTGTAAATGTAACTCAACACATATGTCTGACTCAGAGCCCACAGACCGCCTATAAAACTGAGACCGTGTTCTCCGTGGTTTTAGCCCAAACTTAATTTTATTAGTAATATGTTAACATAATGAAGAAATTATTAACAAAAATTTTTCTGTTATTAAGAAACACCACCTTAATAAGTATGAGAATGAGATCTTATGTGAGAAGTAAATAAAACTCTCAGGTAATGATGATGTGGGTTTTTCTGTTGGAACCTTCCAACCTGTTTCTTCATTCTCCTGAAATAACTACTGGCATCACCACAATTAGATTTCATTATTTCCCACTAGCATAAAGGAGATATTCAATTAAAATTCAATAGAGACTATTAATATAAATTTGTAAAATCTAATATCTAATAAAATGTATTCATTATAAGAACAAACTTAGGCTCTTCTTTAAAGGCACTTCTGCTGTTGTAGTTGTGGGATAAAATCATTTCCTTTGGGTTTCCCTTAGAGTTGCCTTCTGACCTTCTGACTACTCTGTCTAGTGTGCTTAACTTCTCCTCTGCTCATCCCAGATCCTGGATCTGCTCTCACCCTCCCAGGATTCCTCATGCCCTTCATATTATCACCTACCAGGATACACACTACATAGTTATTTCAAACCACAATCTTCCTCCCTGACATCCTGCTAACCTCTAACCCTGCATTTCACTTCTTTCCGCCATTCTCACCAGAAATTCCTATAGCACTCTCCCACTCAAGAGTTCTTTTCCCAAACCCCTTCCTTACCTCCTTATCCCCATTCTTCCTCCATATCCTCCGTCTCAGTGGATAACACCAACGTGAGCCCTGTTTCTCTGTCCCTCAACATCTCTTGGCTGAACTCTCACGAAAGTCCCAGCTCCAAAGACTTAAATATTTCCACTCCACCATCTATTCCCCATGTACTTCTAGAGAGTGCTCTGTATAAAACATGGGCATACAGAGATTCCTTCCTTTCTTAAAAACCTGTAAGAGCCATTGGACACACAAACAGAAAAGAACATTGCTCAGCACAGGACTATTCTCCTGCTTATCCCAATTCCAATCCCCGCTGTGTCAGCTCGCACACCATTATTTCTTCAAGCAAATGATTCTACTTGCTCTTACCCACGCAGTCTGTGCAGCTGCTGTTCTCTCCCCCCAAATTGCCCTGTCCGCCTTCTCCACCTGGTGAATGACCACAGTTTCATCATTTAAGATCAATATCTAAAATCTCTTCATCTATACACTTTATTCCACCCCTTTATCACTCACCTAACACACTCTCAGATTTATGTTCTGATAATTCCATGAACTTCTACCATAGAAGTGACCACATTGTATTTTAGTAACTATTATTCTGATAATCTATCTTTCACTTTCATAGAATATAGCCACTCCAGAGACAAGGTCCACATCTTAGCCTTTTTTACATTTTTGCATTCTTATTGCAGCAAGTGTCCACATATAATAGGAGCTCTGGGGATTGCTTCAGATGAATAAAAAAGTAAATGGATGAAAAAATTGTATAAATAGTGTAAATGACTGTGGGTCTTAGAGAAAATGGTAGCAACCATTCATCAAGCTGTCTATAGTATGAGTAGATAACATTCCTCAATCTAAAAATATGGTCTTTCCTAGTCCCTTTCCCTCCAAATCCCATTGTATTCCTTCACCCAGGAATAACAATTTTCCAGGTCAAAATTCTATCCAATGTCAGTTCTATAGGAGCCAGAGAGAATGACTCTAACTCTTGAGAGTTAGATTATGAACATCAGTAGTACTTTGAAGCACATTTGAGAAATTCATGCTTACTAAGCTTCCCCTCCATACCCCACTTACAAAGCTGGCCTGGCAGTCAAGTTTCTGACACTTTCACAGCTCAAGTACTACTGTTTAACACACCTCCCTTGGGCTGGGTAATGACTGCAGCATAGCAATCTCTCTTTGTTACCTCTTGACATTCCTGAATTACCCAACAACAAATAGCTGGCATCTATTCTGTAGCTGACATTTGAATCTGTATTCTTCATAATGATTATCATTTATCAATGATCAGCTATTGATTACAGCCATCTGGGTCTGTGACTTGAATGAAGGTGATGGGATACAGCTGCATTTCACAGACTCGATGCACAGAAACCCAGCCTGAGCTGGATAAATGAGGTGGCCCGAAACAAAATGAATAGCACCAATCCAAATTATATTAACTTTTAATGAGCTGAGATTAAAACAGCTTCAGGGACTTAGAGATCTTGAGGGGGAATAAAAATCCAGGCTGATGAAATACCATTTTGACTAGCTTTTGCAGAGGTTTGGATTCCGTTTTCTCCAAATTCTGCACATCTTCTGTGCAGCTGAAATATCTATTAAAATACATATTTTGCAGTGATTGTTTGCATCTCAGCACCTCTTTAATGGGGGGGTGAGGGTTGCAGAGAGATAGGATTGGAATCAGAAGGGAAAAGATGCCTTGGGAAATTCCCTAAATTATTAAACTCAGTAGTGAGATCAGCTCAATGCCACCAAAATGAGGTGCAGATTTGGGGAAATTGGAGAATTAATTGCAGGGTTTTAAAAACTTGGCAGGTTATCACATCTGAATGGAATTCTGGGCAATTTGAATTTGGACCCGCAATCTGCTATTTTTAAAAATTGGCAATAGGTATAGAGCATCATGGCTGATAGCACAAATTTACATCTTGACAGTCAGAGTTCAAACCCCAGTGTAGCCACTTAAACATTATTGAGTAAATCACCTAACCTCCCTGTGACTGTCTACTAGTCTATGTAATGGGAATAATAATAATCTTCCCTGAGAAATTGTTGATAGAGTTGCTTGACATCAGTTATGTATTATGCTTAATATATATAGTACAATGAAAAGTATAGTTGTTATTGTTATTATTACTTCCTTTAGTCAACAAATATTATTGGATGCGTATAGTATGCTAAGCTCCATGTCGAGGATAACAATGGTAAAAGGGAAAAAATAGGCAAGGTTCCCACCATCATGTTAATAGACAAATAAATGAAATAATTCCAATCTTCAGTAAGTTCTATGTAGATGTCAAACAGGATTTTCAGTGAGATCAAAATAACAGGTGGATCTATTTTAGGTAGGTAGTTCAGGGAAGGCATTTCTGAGGAGGTAGCATCTGAGCTGAAAATTAAGGAAGAGAAATAAAACCATGACAAAGTAGGAGAAAGATCAGTCTAGGAAGGAGGACGAGGATGTTCAAAGGTCCTGAGGTAGGAAAACATGTGAGCTATTGGAGGGACTGAAGACGACCAATATGGTAGACAGCTTTGAGCAAAGGAGATTGCAGAGATACGTTGGGGCGAGATCATGCATAGCCTTTTTGGCCATGGTGAGGAGTTTATATTTTATGCTGAGATTAACAGGAAGCCACTGGAGAAATTTTAGGGCAGAAAAGCGTGTTCAACTGTACATGGCAATTCAATACTCTTCCCCAGAACACTTGATTCTCTGAAGAGGTCTAAGGTAATACGCAGAAAGAAGTTTGCACTCCTATCTGCATTTTCAACACCTGCTGCTCTGTGGGCCCCAGGGCTTACTCATTGCCCAGATAGTTCCACTCCCAAGAGGAATGAGACAGCTGAAATGCTACCTTGGAGGAAAATGTAACCAATATGTACAGTGGTAGATCAATGAATGCAGTTCATTGGGTTTATTCTCAGAGTGGTGGGTTAATCACCACAAGACTGTGAGTTCTTGGATAGCCTGAAAGTGCAATTTTAACTTTCCAAAACATATTTCATAGTTTTATATGAACAAATGCATCTTCCAATAATAGTTATGTTTTTAAAAGTTTTGTGAATAGCAGCTTGTGGAAAAGGTTTTATTCCTTGCAGATTACCACAAAAGTATTATAATTAAATAGTGAATATTACAGAGAAAAATAGAGCATCTATAGATGTAAACTTTAGTAAGACTTTTACTTCTCTCGTGCAGTGTGTTGATAGTACTTCTTCTCCTCCTTCTCTTGCCAAAAAGGGCAAGTTCAACAGCACTTCAGTATTTTGCTAGTAAGATTATTCCCAAGTCTTCCTATCAAATATAATCATATTTCTTTAATGAGAGTCAGTCAAAGAATTAAACACTGTACTCCTCGGTTTCCATAATTTATCTGATGAACTCACACTAAGGCATGTATGATAGTCTAACTCTATCCAGGCATATTAGACTTTGAGGAACCAGAGGATAAGGCCTGATATCTTGGTGGAATTTAACATTACAGAAATTTATGTGATCAGTTGTAAGATATGTGTGAGTAAATTAGTTTCTCTGGCTCCTTCCAAGTTACTTTGGTAAATTCCTCCTTTGGCCAAGCTTAAGACAGCTAACTGGAATATTTTGCTTCCAAGAATTTGTAGATTTTTTTTTAACGTTATGAAGAAATGAAGAGGAAAAATAAAGGTATGATCCCTCCAGAGCTATTAAACATTAAATGATAAGATTATTGAATATAGGGATTATTCCTTTCTCATAGAATCTCTATGTCACCCTGGAAGGCTCTGGTCATTTCAATAGTCACCGGAGACGCCATCCAGTGAATAAGTAATGTCACTTCCACCCGCACAGAATGCTCTGGAGTGTTATTTTTCAGCATCAGTTGCCTTTGATCACTTACCAATGTCCACTGCCAGTGGGGAAGACAGACACAGGTCATGCACGGAGAGAATAAAGGAAAGACAGCAAAGAGCACATCCACGCACCCCTCAGCCGCTCCTAGACCGTCCTCCTCCCCTGCCAGTCTGGTCCATTTCCACTGTAATTTTCTGGAGATCCCCCATTCCTCTACCCAAGGGCCCTTTTACTATCTGCCTCCTGCCAGTGACCAACCCCGAATCTCTCCTACCTGCATTTCCTCTGCCTCTGTGCCCAGGATTCCCATGAGAGCTGGAGAAAGTCATTACTGTGCCCTCTTCCCTACATTGTGTCTTCTGCTCTGAGTGGGGCCCTCAGGGATGCTGTCAAGTCTTCTCCTCCACCTTTCTTCACCTTCTTTTTCATTGTCCTTGGGGGCTGCTCTGAAGTTTACTGACAGCTTGAAGTCTCTAGACTGTACCCCTACCTCCTCCTACTCAAAAGACAACTTTACCTGTTCTACAGAGAAAATGCAGGCCAGCGGGCCACCCCCTCCAGTTTTAGCTCTCCTCCTGTGCGTTCTTATTTTATTCCCTCCTGACCGGGGGAAAGGGTCTCCTTGCTCACTGGAGAGCAATCGCTCCATTGCAGTTTTTGATCTTCTCTTTCCTAGGCTCTGCAAGCATTTTTTCTATCTGTTCTTTAAATTCCTCTTTCTTAACCAAAACTTTCTCCTCCCAAAATGCTGGAGTGTTCCCATCTTTTTGTTTCAAGTTATTTATAGATTAGCTGTAGATACTGTACAGTCACAATTTCCTCTGCCCACAAGCTTAGGTTACCAGCTTTGCCTTTTCATTCCTTTTAGCTCCCAGTTCCTTGAAGGACTATATAATAATGCAATCAGTACTTCCATTTCCTTATCTTCTCTTTTTCAGCTGCAGTTTAAAACGCCATTCAGATTGATCTAATTAGACCATCGGTGAACCACTAATTGCCTCAACTCTTGGCTTTTTCCCAAGTTCTCAGCCTACTTGGCATCTCAGTGTTACCTGGCATTGCTAGCCCAGCCCGTCCTCCCGGGGACAGCTTTTTTCTTGTCTTCATGAAGCCAGCCTGTCTTTCTCTTCCTAGTCCCTTCCCTGACTGCTCCTCAACTGTCTCCTTCATTCATGTCGGTACTTGTTTCTCTGTTTACCCCTGAAAGATGGGATTCCCTAATCGACTCTCCTCAGTCTGCATTAGTTGTGGGGTCCTTCTGCACCCTCATGGCGCCAACTACTGCCCAACACCAATGGTTTCCTAATATGCATCTCTATAGAATAGTCTTCTAAAAGATCTCCCTGCCTCAAAACTCTTCCCACATCCAGTTCGTTGTGCCAGCTGAGCTAACTCTCTCACACACAATTCTAACCACTGTCTCTAAAATGCCTTCAGGTTGAGGTCACTTCCTCTACCTGGTCTACCAGTTCTTTAGAAGCTTGGTCCAATCTTCTCTCTCCAACTTCATCCCTTCCCACTCAATATTTATTATATCAGTTTGGTCTATTAAATACTACCCAAACATGCATGCCATTTCACACCTCCGTGTCTTTGTCACTCTGCCTGCAATGCTTTCCTTATCCCCACTTCTCCTCATGACTGTCCCTGTTTATCTTATCCCAAATGCTACTCCAAAGGAAAATAACCAATAATAGCTGTGCTCACTCTATGTCAGCAACTGTACTGAGTGCCTCTCATGCATTAACTCATTTAATCCTCAAAACAACCTGATAGACAGGTGTGCTTCTTATGATCTCATTTTACATAAAGGAACATTGAGGATCAAAGGGGTTAGGTAATTTCTTCAAGGTCATATGACCAACAAATAAACTTGGTCTGACTCCAGAGTGTTCTTTCCTACTCACATGTCCCAGCGCCCTGTGTTTCTCCTACATATTTCTGTTTTCATTCGTTTTGCATTTGCTTGATTATTCATCCACACCTCTGTCTTCCAGTGCCATACTGAGAGCTCCTGGAGGAAAGGAACTAGGTTTTCTTCACCTATTTCTTCTCCCCACCCCGCCAACCTGACAGGAAAATACTGGCCGTTCAAGAAATGCTTTCTGCAACTAAATTCGAAATGAATGCATTATGCATATTGTCTAAGGGTGGAGAGAAACTTCAAGGCAAAAGGTCCAAATAGCCTGTTTGGGTAACTGCCAACACTCTGAAATGATCCATTTTCCATTGAGTTCCCTAAGAGGACAAACATTCAGGGCATTCTCTGTCTCTAAATCTTTAAACCTCCTAAAATAGGCTTTCTATGCAGAATTATCCAAATTGTAGCGACTACTTAAAGAACTTTCTGTTGATTGAAAGCTATGTTTTTCAATTTTCTACAGGACTAACACTCAGACTCGCGACGTGGAAAGCCCTGTGATACTTAGACATTAAGTCTCATTGAAAACATTGCAAAGGTAGAAATTCAGCTCTCACAGCTCACAGCCACAGTAACAGTCTCCTGTTCTCCCTGGAGTATCCTGCAACATCCTAAGTTTACCTCAAGATGGGAACCTGTGCACCATAAATGGGGAAGTGGGGAGGAGATGTCAAGTGAGCAGAAGGGCATAAAATAGAGATGTCACCTTACTCTCATTGCATCCATTTGTCTTTCTCAAATATAGAACCCGTGAGTTTCTCTACACCTATCTAACACATTGCAACCGGGTGCTACATCTTCAGATGTTTTCTAATGCTGAGTAGTAGCTTTCCAAAATTCACTGGTGCCTGACTTTTGAAACTGGTGAAATGTAGTTGTTTTTTATTTGGGGAGAAAACAGGTAGATTCCTTCAATTGACTATAATAAGTGGCCTGTTTTGAATGTACTGGGGGATATTTCTGAAAGGCAAGCAGGGAGACAATGTGCTATGACTACCTGTTTGTTGGTCTGAGCCCTTCACTCTATCTTCTTGGGATTTAGTTCCACATTTCTACGCTACCCCTCACCCCCATCAGCCCAACCTAGTAGGGGGACAGAACAATGGAAGACATCATACGTAGGCTTGCTGAGAGTGTCAGAGCTAATAGAGAGAATGCGGAAGCTCTCATCCAAAAGATGGAAGAATCAAAATCAGAGAGGAGACTGCCTTTCCCTGGACTCCAAAAACAAACCTGAGAAAGTGGTGTGAGAGCTGGCAAGAGCCAACACAGTGCATCTCTTCCCAATTCTACATTCTGTGACATCATGCTGGGAGCTTAAAATTGGTTGTGGTGGCAGTATTCACACCACAGAAACTGGAAAACACTACAGATCAGGGTACTTTATTTCCCCAGATAACAGGCTTACCAGCACACCACAATCGTGTGTTTGTAAATACAAAACTCAGTGATCTTTCCATATCCTGATGAGTTTTGTATTTTTTTTTCACTCTCTTTTTCTCGTCTATTTTCTTTCATGAATGCACTAAACAAGTAGTTGGTGGCCACCTTTTATATGCCAGGCATACCACAAAGAGTTATGGATAAAGCAGTGATGAAACAACAAAGTCCTGCCTTCACTGAGCTTAGGACAATGGAGGATGCAGCATTAAGTGTATGATGGTTATGGCTGGGAATAAAAAGCCTAGTATGGGCTATAAGAGCATCCACGAGAAGAGTATAATCCAGGCTAAGGAAGTTACATTTAAGTAGGACTTTTCTGCCAAGTTATCACAAAATAGTCTGTGTGATTTTAAAATATGCTTTGCAGCCCAGACAAATCTAAGCTTGAATCCCAGTTTTAATATTCTTGTTGGGTAACTTTTTAGACAACCTATCAAAGCCTCAGTTTTCTCTTCAGTAAAACAGACATAATCTTATCACCTACTCCATAGGGTTGATATTAAGACTGAATTGATAATATGCAAAATGTCCAGCATCAAGTCTGACATGTAATTGCTGTTTGATAGCTGGCACCTATGTTTATGATTAAGATCATTAGTATTGTCCTTTCTTCCCATTGCATGTCTAGAATGTTCATTCTGTCTGTGCCTTTACAGGACATTAGCTTTGCCTCTATGTGTAATTTTTCCAACAATGTAGAGGACTTGTGGAGGCCATCTGGTGATGGTGGACACTGGCCAAATCATCACTAATTGCCCAAGCGTTCTGGCTTTCCTTGGTAATGGGTTTGGCTGGTCTAATTAGTGCTGACCACATGACATCTTTGAGTTGTTGCTGTTGGAAACTTGTGCTCAAGCCAGGAGCTCCAGGATCCTTCTGAGGTTGGAGAGAAGCCTTCAGAGAATTGCATTTAACAAAGAATTGGCAGAACTGGGTCCTCTCTGCTCCCACGCCCTCCATGTGGGAGCTTTCTGTGACTAAAAGGAGTGCAGGGGTTGCGATTAGAGGGACAGATGGAGAGTGGGAACATTCACTTAGCAGCTTTTAGCAACCTCCGAGGATCAATCTTTAAGCAGCTCCAAGCCCTCGGCCTGGGTTTTGATTTGCGAAGCTAAGGCCAAGACAACCCCAGCCTAGGGTAGGAAGCATATGCTAGTTCCAGGATTTACCCACCATTTAGCCTCCCAGCTGCCTCTCTTTGCTTTTCCATATGTGGTCATGCATCAGTCCCAGTAACAAGCACCACGATATATGTTTACCCAGCAGAGTGCCTGGCACACAGTAGGACTCCTTACACGTTAGCTGAATACATGAGTGCAGCATGTGTCACCCGCCTTCATTGTAGCATGCTCCTTGTTTCTCCTTCCATCACCCTGCTTGTGCTGATGGTCAGACAAAGCAGAAGCCAACTGTTTACAGGGAATCAAAGAAAGGTAAGGCTCTCCCCCTGCGTCAACTGCAGCACCTCAGCCTGGGACATTGGTTTTGGTGGTTCATTGATCTTCTTTGGGAGACAGACTTGTGGGGTTCCTGTTTGGAGAGTTTAACAGACATTAATTTTAATGCCATGTCTCTGTCATAACCACATTGTCCTAAGGAAGTCAGTTAGTCCCTTTGAGAATCAGTTTCCTTACCTGGTAAATGGGACTAATAAAAATACTTGCCTTAAACCTATGGAGAAAGTAAAAAGACTTGTGTGGCCAGGGGCTGGGCATGGGGAGGGGATGAATAGGTGTAGCACAGAAGATTTTTAGGGCAGCGAAACTACCTGCTTGACACTATAAAGTATACATGTCATGATACATTTGTCAAAACTCATAGAATGTATAGGGTAGAAGACAGGAGAAGATTAGGAGAGGAACAGGAGGGAATTTCATTTCCTGAGAATGAAAGTAAAAATCTATTTTGCATACCCTCTAAATTCTCTGGTGCTTGGTTGCTCAGCAGTAAGATTTGTTCTCTGGTAGGTTTTGTTTTGGTTTTTTGAAACAGAATCTCACTCTGTTGCCTCGGCTAGAGTGCAGTGGTGTCATCACAGCTTACTGCAACTTCCAACTCCTGGGCTCAAGGGATCCTCCTGCCTCAGCCTCCCCAGTAGCTGAGACTACAGGTGAGCACCACCATGCCTGGATAATTTTTTCTTTTTTTTAGTAGAGACAGGATCTTGCTCTTGCTTAAGCTGATCTCAAATTCCTGGCCTCAAGCCATCCTCCCACCTTGGCCTCCCAAAGTGCTGGGATTACAGGTGTGAGCCACCACACCCAGCCAAGATTTGTTTTCTGTACTGTGCTCTCTGCCCTTCTAGAGTCCAGGGCAGAGCTAAGTGGTTGTGCTATATAAGGTGACCAACTTGGCATGGGACTGGCCCTTATGAACTCATAGTAATGTTTCCTTATTTTTATTGTTTCTTCTTTGCAATTTTCACTATTGCTCTTCATACTGGAGGTGACTAGACCAAATGACCTCCTCCCAGCAGAAGTGAGGGAGTATCTCTGAATTACCGTTACCATTGTTGGCATCTTGCTTTGGCATCGTCTCCCTTAGTTTCCTGTTTTTTTCCCATGAAAAGGAGAAACACATCAGATTCAGGCCAGGTTTTCCTAACCCCCTTCCCATCATGACTGCCGGAGACTGCACAATTTTTAAGCTCCATGTTTTCATAGCACAAGAGGTACAGCAGTTGGCATAAAATAGGTGTTTAATACAATATAGTAGGTAGTCAATAGATGTTCCAGCTATGATAAGGTTTGGTTTCCTTAAAAGACAAACCAACAAGCAATGCATATGTTTCTAGGTGAATGTAATACTTTCTGAATCAGCCACTTTGCTCCTGAGTAGATCAGTATTAGAATGCTGGTGGTATAAAATTAAAAAGAATTCTCCTCCTTCTGGTGGAACATGTGTGCTAGGTGCCTCTAAGGGCAAGATGGGTAACATGATTATTAGAAATACCTGAGCATAGAGGAAAAAAGTGGGTGGGGTCTGTGAAGAATTGGAGAGGGTACACTCCGTCCCATACCCCAGCTGGCCTCAAAACCACCACTGTGGCCCTGAAGCTTAGAATGCCCGATCTAGCCTTTCCTTCTGATTCTAACCCCTGAGGGCTTTGTATTTCATATTCTCTAACTGTAAAATTATATAAAATTTTTTTTCTCAACAAATATCCCCTTAGATCCTCAAGAAGACCCTGAAGCAGCCAGGGAAGGTATCATTCTTCCCATTTTTCAGACCTCAAGGTAAGGGTTTGAATGCAAGTAGTTACTTTGAGAAGAAAGGAAGTCCAGGCAGAAAAAAAAATGGAAAAGAGATTCGGATTAAGACAGGGCATATTAGTAGCAGGTTGCCAAAGTGGGCACCAGGGCCTTAATCCTGCTGGAGACTGCTGGGAAAGGGAAGAGCACTCCTCAAAGGATAAGGCAGCCAGGATGCTTCTCCATCAGCTCTTTCCCTCCCAGTGTTAGAGCAGCTCCTGGAGGATTCTTCCCAGGCATTCCAGTCTGCTCTACCTGCCAGCTAATCAGGTACACAATCAGGATGCCCAAGGCAGAGAACTGTGGATGCTTGTAATAAATAGGAAATCCATGACATGTACCAATGGTGAATACTACTAATGGTGGATCTGGGTGAGTACCACCAGCATCTGCTACTGGCGAGATCAGAGTCCTCTCCTCTCCTCCAGCAAGCAATTGCTACAGCTGCCAGAACTCTACCCCAGGCCTCTGGTATCTTGTTCCATGTTTCTTCCTCTGATGTACATGCATCAGATTCCTCCCTATCTTGAAATAATCCTTAGGCCAGATTGGATTTCTGGACATCCTTAGAAAGAATTAGGGTTGGAATATAAAACAAGATGGCAAGAACAAAATTTTAAGAGTCACTTTATCAAAAGCACTTGTGTTCTTCATCTTGTGTTTCAAGCATGTCTAAATAACATTGGCAGCACTTGGAGGAGCACTTAGCCTCTCGATCCTACACTAAATCGTCTTCACAGAACTGAGCATCTTTCTGAGAAGTGCAAGGAATCTTGATCAAATTTCTGTCCTTGGGGTGTCACAAGGGAACAAGATCTTGGCAGGGTATGGAGGCAGTGCTGAAAAGGACATAATTGGAAATTAGCAAAGAGTAGTGCTTGGTGGAATGCAGCCTGTGTTCTTTTAGCCTCTTACTGTTGGCCAAAAATGAAGCCACAGCAAAGAATTTTCTTGGCCACAAAGAGAAGACAAGACCATAATTCCAAGAAAGACACAAATACTGCACTGAGAAGTTCTATTTCATATATGTTTCTTAGAATCCAAAAGGGAATGCAAGACGTGGGGCTCAAAATCATTTGAGGCACTAAAAGATGTTGAGTTCCGTGCTTGCACTCCTACCATCTCCCATCCTACCCAGCAGTGGACCATGGCCCAGAGGTGGGCAGAAGCCCTCTAGAAGGTTCACCTGCATGCAGTTATCCCTCCATCTGCTACACCCTCTTCCCACCACTGTTAGGCATCCTTTTATGGCCAAATCAGCATTTCCCAAATGCCTGTCATTTGTGCAACACTTTTGTGAATCTCACCACAGCTGCACTATTATATTCTCAAGATGTTTTTTTGCCCTTTTCTCAGTTATTTCAAAAGGATATCTTAGGGAAAATTGGTACTTTAATATGGGAGTCCACCAGTTTCCTCATTTGCTGGCAAATTAATAAACTCTTCTTTCCTTCTGCTCAAACCACTTGTCCTCATTCTTCTGATGTGGCCTCAGGGACAAATGCCAAGCTTTTGGTAACAGATTTGGCATCCCTGGGTGGGCCTGTCAGCACCCCAGTAGAATGGCACTCTGTGACTGCTGGAGGAAGCAGGAAGTAGTCCCAGGACAAGCCATGGGTGTTCTCTGGTTGGAGCAGCTTCTTTTCAAAGTGAGAGAGTGTGGGACAGTCCTAGCAGCTGCCAGAGCATGTTTTAGCTCCAGGGAACTTCCATCTCTACCCCTAGTGCCCCAAAGTAGAGGCAGCTTCCTGAAACCTGAACTGAGTTGAGAGAAGGGAAATGGATTTGAGAAGTGTCCAGACGCCATGGCCATTTGTAAGAAAAGTTCCCCAGGATGCTGAGATGCTGATTTCACCCATATGGGGGTTTTCACACCTTCCTGTTGGTTATTTGTCTGTCTGGAAGTGCTGTTTGAGGATGGAAGTCATGAGGTTGAGTGGAACCAGGGAACGTTTTGATGATTGGCAGTTTCACTAAGATGCCTAAACTTGTCCTAGTACACACCTCTTCAGGCTGGGTAGGAGCTTATCCTACCTGAACGGAAGGAGAGTCTAAAGTCACCAGAATCCTTCTGAAGAAACTCACTCTGAGATGGGCTCCTACCAGGAGGAGCTCCTGGCCTAGAACAGCGCCTTTGCCAAATTCCTATGCCTGTATGCCAGCACAGAATGGGAAAAGGCCTTGGAGGATGACAGGAGATAGGCATCAACAGTTCAGGGAAAGAGGCCAAGCAGATGGAGAATGGCATTCTGGTGATGGAGGCCATGGACAGGCAGCTGCAGGGACAGCTCGACAGCTCAAGGTATCACCGTGTTTGGCTACTCTGTGGCAGTGCCTGTCAGGGGAATCTTTGTTTTCCACCATCTATACCTGGATCTGCTGCACAATCTCCTGTGGCCACCCATGAATTTCTTCGAGTGGATCCCCAGTGGGAACCTGGTGAACTGTTTCTCCAAGAATGACACGGTGGACTCCATGATCCTGCAGATTGGCAAGATGTTCATTGGCTCCCCCCTCTGCACAGAGTGATAATGGACCCTATTTTGAATCAGAAGTAACCCAGCAAGTAGGCAAAACCCTACATTTAAAATGGAAATTGCATCCTGCAATTTCAGAAATGTAAGAGAGAGTATTGCCAGTTGTCCACCTTTGAATAAGGGTAGCTCTGTGTGGATGCGGAGAGATAGAAACACTGATAAACTGCTGGTGGGACTGCAAACTAGTGCAACATCTGTGGAAAGTAACATGGGGATACCTCAAAGAGATACAAGTAGAACTACCATTTGATCCAGCAATCCCATTATTGGACATCTACCCAAAAGAACAAAAGACACTCTATAAAAAAGACACCTGTACTCGAATGTTTATAGCAGCACAATTCACAATTGTAAAGATGTGGAAACAGCCAAGTGTGCATCAGTACATGAGCAGATTAATAAAATGTGGTATATGTATACCATGGAGTTCTACTCAGCCACAAAAAAATAATGGTGATCTAGCACCTCTTGTTATACCCTGGATAGAGCTGGAGCCTATTCTGCTAAGTGAAGTATTCCAAGAATGGAAAAACAAGCACCACATGTACTCACCATCAAATTGGTATTAACTGATCAACACTTAAATGCACATATAGTAATAACATTTATCGGATGCCAGGCAAGTGGAGGGGGGGGAGGAGCGGATGGGTATACACACCTAATGGGTTCAGTGTGCACCATCTGGGAGATGGGCATGCTTCAAGCTCTGACATGGGTGGGACAAGGGCAATATACATAACCTAAATATTTGTACCCCCTGTAATATGCTGAAATA
>CAUYSK010118452.1:0-24669 GCA_963575035.1 Avahi laniger
GAAAGGTCTCTTTCCCTGTGGATGCCTTCAGGTGGTGGCTAAATTGTCTCTCTCGGCAGCAGCACATAAGGGAGGGGAAGGGGAGAATGAAGCAATATGGCGCCTGCTGATCGACCCCAGTCTATGGGGTGGAAGGTGCCCCGAAGGAGCTAGCAGCCTGTGCCTTATCCACAAGAGGGTTACTGCTCACTGGGGGCAGCCGTCTCTGGGCTGGTGTCGGCAGATCTCTCCAACTGGTCAGGAGTCCACCAACAGTGCAAGATGCAAGGGAGGGGAAGGTTATCTGCTCTACCTACCCTTGTCGCTGTTTTCCAAGCCTCTCGGGCACCTTTCTCTTTCCAGTTCTCCTCCACAACATCTTCCCATGGAGTCCCCTGTAGTTTCCGGCACCCTTCCTTCTGACCCTCACCTAATCTATGTTTCTCTACTAGGTTATTTTTTTCTCTTTCTTCTCAAATTAGTCTTTTTTGCAAAGACACTCTGACTGGAGGCTTTTCTCGTCCGCCATCTTGCATCAAATCCTCAGTAAAACAGTTTTTTAAACAACACTGATTTTTAAAAACTAAAGTTACTGCTATTGCACATTTTACATTTGGTTGTTTGTCATTTGTACCTAAGAAACTCTTCAGTTCTCCTTCTACATTTTCATACTGCCCAATCATAAAATAATGCAATTACTTGTGTTATATATGCCTTTAAATGTTAGAGTTGAGAATTTTGCTGCAGCCCTTGATTATTCTTTGTTTTACTGCCTTTGTTTTCAAAGAAAGCCTAGAAATTACATTCCTATTTCACACTGAGTAGGTCATAGTTGTCAGTATTTTTTTATATACCCTGAAAACAAATTAATGAATAAAGCATAGAAAGCATATTTTATATTTAAATGTTAAAAAGCATGCACAAATTTAAATGAAAGAAACCCTTATTCCTCTCTAATATTATTTGAGTGTGTCACTTCCACTAAGAAATCAAGGATACAGTTCAATAGGTCCTGGAGTGATGGCCAGATAGAGAAGTCCTCTGTGCAAGTTATTAGCTCTCTTCTATTCTTGAACTAGTAATCAGTAAAAAGTTTTCTCATAAAATAAATCGAATATTTCACTGGTAAAAAGTGATTATCTTCTTTTTTCCCATGATTGACCTTAATAACTCACAAACTCCATAGGCACTTTGTGGATGTCTGTAAGTTATGAGACTTTCATTCTCATAAAGGAAATATAATAATCATCCTGCACTGTAGAGATATTCTATACCCTTCATATTAAATCAGTAAAAGGCACATCGTTTCTTGTAATTGTAAGATGGCTGAATAAACATGTGAGATAGCTATCAAATTTCAGACGTGTGACACCTGAGGATCACTGTTTACAAAAGGGATTTTATGTCTACACTATCAATATAAAAAACAGGATATTTTATTGTACTTGGATTAGAAAATATGATTCCGCCTAGCCTCTAAATTTTAGGAGGGTTGCTTGACTTATTTTGTAATTGCTTATTAAAGAATATCACTTTTACATTGAAAAAATTGACTGAAATATTTTAGACTATCATTATATTTTATCAGAAAGACACTTAATAATTATGTTACCTTCTAATTTATATATATATGTGTGTGTATATATATACATATATATATATATATAACATTTATGAAGCACCCACTCTTCTATCTAAAACCATGAAGATTCCAATAAAATCAGTTTCCTGACAGAAACAAGGTATATGTATAGACTGTATTAACATATACAAGTAGATAATTGAATTTCTCCTGAGAAATATAAGTAATGCAGTTTTTTATTTATGGACTAAAGGAGACCAAACAAAGAAGACAGAAAAGTAAAGCAGAGACATTCTGTGTTTTAAATGTACCAGTCCTGTAAGAATAAATAGCAGAAGACGTAAACAGGTGGAAAACCATACCATGCTCATGGATTGGCAGAAACAACATTGTTAAAATGGCTATACTACCCAAAGTGATTTACAGATTCAATGCAATCCCTATTAAAATATCAGCATCATTCTTCACAGATGTAGAAAAATTAATTTTACATTTCGTATGGAACCAGAGAAGACCCCACATGGCAAAAACAATTCTAGGTAATAAAAATAAAATAGGAGGCATCAACCTACCAGACTTCAAACTCTATTACAAAGCTGTAATATTAAAATCAGCTTGGTACTGGCACAAAAACAGAGCCATGGACCAGTGGAACAGAACATAGAAAACTTTTGTTTCTAAGTAACTGTTCTTCCTATCTTCCCACTTGCCCATCCACACACACCCTCATGCTCCCATGAACAGCATAGTGCCTTGTTTAGGTTCAGGAAAATATTTTTTAAAATAGAGGATCAATCAATGTTGAGGAATTATTGTGATTATGTAAAAGATGGTGTATTTGGAAGAAAAAAATGTGAGCCAGAATGCAATGCTCTCGTCTCCTAAAAATAGTCATTTAAAAACCACAATCACTCACTGTCCAGAAACATAATAGCAAAATATTGTGGGCCTGTCACATTCTGATTGACCGTTTGTTTTGATTGATAAATGTGATTTAGTAACAATAATTTTCTTCTGTCCAAACATATTTTAAAACACTAAAATTTTAGATACACTTTGAATTAAAGAGCTACATTTAATTATAAAAGTTAAAATTTTCTTTAAAATTTATGTGTATTAATGGTACAAAAAATGTACAGTATTTCTATAAAATCAAAGTAAAATTAAGGCAAATTCTTCAGCTTGACTGTCCATAAATTTTCCAGAAAACTGGTTACACCTTTTCTCCATTTTCAATATTTATATTTGTGTGGTATATTTAAAGTTGATTTTTTTGTAGCAAATATGACACCACTAATAAAGAAAATGAAAATTCACACTGTCAACTAACATGCTTATGTTAATATTTTGCACCTCAACAATGAAAGGAAGCTATATTAAGTTTACATATAATTTAACCAATTAATTTACAAAACACCTCTTATTAATAAGACAGGTTTCACTTCATAGCTTTTCTTTCCAGAAAATATCATTGTTTATATTATCAAAATGTTATTTTAATATTTGATGTTAATTATTATATATATAGTAGGATTATCTTTAATTTGCTTGTATGTTAATTAATATACGATCGATTTAGGTAGAAATAATGAAACTAACGCCAATAAAGTATATATGCTAGAATTTGAGATAAGGTTTAATTAATGATATTGCATACCACTTTGTACCCATAATATAATAATTGTGATCAGTCATACTGTACATATGCAAAGAAGCTTGTTGTGACAGTTGTTTCAGAGATCATTCAACTTTTCATTTTATAGAGAGATGTTTTTATATCTATATTGTTTGATTTTATTCATCAGAATTAAATAACAAAAATTAAGTTGAAATATAATGAGGCTTTATGTACATAGTCTACATTACCATAATAAAATGTTTAAAAATTTCAGATTATTTTTGCCTGTTATTCTCTCCAGTTTACATTAGTTTTAGCTGAATTTAAGAATTTCTACATAAAATAGCTACAATCTCTTAGCAAATATGGAATACTTCTTAACTATATGCTAATATATATTTATTAGCTGGAAGCTCTTTATTTGTAATCTTTCTGAACCTCACATTCTATCTGTGGTTCATTTATATATAGAGAAAGAAATTTGTATTCAATATAAGATTATAATTTCAAATTTTATATTTTCTCATACTAAAATTGATTTTATTTTGTTAAATATATTTCATGGATCTATAGTAATTATAATAATCTATTTTTATCAGTTTGAAATTAAGTAGAATTTAATGTCTTAATCTGTACTGATGACCATTTTTTTTATTGAACTTGTGATTACAACTTAATTTTTTTTTACATTTTTCTGGCCTTTTATTTGTTAACATCTTGATTTTTTTCCCCAGAGTATCAGTGTTATTCTTTTCAAATTTTTAAGCTTTCACATACATTGATGTACTATTCTTATTTTTAGCCTCTGCTTCTTAAATAATTTCTACAACTTGAAAACTGTTCAAAGCATTTTGCTGTTTTATTTATATCCTGATATACCATGCAGCATGTACATATACATCATTAATTCAGAGAAAATACACTAGGGACATGAGTCATACACACAAAAACCTGGTTCAACTCATAGATAATACCTGGACTGATGTTTGTACAATTTTTACCAACATATCCTATAAGAAATTATTTTTGAGGAACAAAAATATTTTACAAAGTTGATGTTCACTAAAGGATTCTGTTTAGAGTGTTGATGATAAGGAAAGTACATCAGTGGCTACTTGATTTTTCCTGAAATATTTTCCATATGCAGTTTTATTTTGTTTTGTTTTCAGATTATTCTCTAAGATGGTTAACTTTCTAAGAAAATACTAATTTATCAATAATTCCAGAGTATATAGTTATTTATTGAGAAAAACAAAAATATCTAGAAATTGACAATGAAAATCAACAGTTAATATTTCACTGTTTAAAATATATTAAATTCATTTGTTGAATTTTGACAAAAAAATATAAAAGTTACTATCTGATGTAACGGTGGATAAACTCTTAACAAAGAAGTACTTTGAATAATTGAAAAGCCATGTAGTCTTAATCTTAGCTCACATTTTAATCATTCTTTGGTAATAGGTCCTTATGGAAGTCTGTTCTACAAAAAGTAAATCAAATTTTGTAGGGTTTTATGTACTACAAAGGGAAAATTCAACACTTCAGTGACAATACCCATAGTTGTTTGAAAATAAGTTAAAATAAGTCAAATTTCCATGGTTATGAGAAAAATGGGAAGACTTTAAGTTGCTCAATCTTTGTAATCGTAAGCAGCATATTCAGCCACAACTTTTGCTTTATGAAACAACTAATATAAGAATTATACAGTTATTGTTGTGAAGAGGATGGATAGCAATAGTAAAATAAATAGCATTCACAAAATAATTACCTAGTTTATTGAAAATAAATCTGCACGATTAATGCTTTTTCAAAAGCAGTGAAACACTTTTTTTAAGTATGCTGCCAAAAAAGAAAAAAAATAGCACAATGAAGAAGAGTTTTGTGAAATGAATTTCTGCTTGAATAAAATTTTTTTGCTTTTTTGAAAAGTGCTTTAATTTTAAAATATAAATAACAAAACTTCTCTGTGAAGGATCCTTATAACTTGTTCATTTCCATTCTTTATCATTTTACAGAAAAATCTAGACAATTGTACTTCTTTGTGATTATTTCACTGATATATTGGGTCAAGAAGTAGTAATTAGCAACATCCATCATCTATTTCTCAAGTAATCATATGCCTCTAGAAATGTCCTTTTAAAAATATGTTTGAACGTACCATGACAAAACTTTGCATTTCAATTTTAAATATCACTAAATGAAAAGTTCAACTTGTCCCTGTTTTAATTATGTTTTTATAATAGAATATTCTGCTTTTCTTTCTTCTTTAATACTATGAGTGTAAATACTTTAATATCGAACATTTTATCTTACTTTGAAAAGATAAGATGTGTTAAAAAAATAGACACAACAGTTCACGGCTTTATAGAAAGTAAGTTTATTGCCATTGCTATATAAAAAAATCTATCCTGGGGATTCTAGATATGATGTTCCTCATCTATGGTTGCTCTGCTCCGAGTGGCCACGAAGGGACTGGCCTGATGGAGGCTTTGCCAATGTAAAGTTTTGGCTGTTAATGTCACCAGAGTCATCTCCATATCAGTCAGCTAGAAAGCAGAAAGAACATCAGAAGTTAATATGGAAAGTTCTTAAAGACCAGACCTGAAAGCAGATAACGTCATTTTCCCTTAGATGACTAACTCAGTGCAATTTGCCAGAAACTTTTCTGGTTTTAGTACTGAAAGTCCCAAACCCCCTTAGTCATTGGCAAAGAAAAATGGTTGATCTCCCTATTTTCACTCACATTTCACTGTGAAAAACTTAGTCTCGTTGTCATACCTAAAGGCAAGGAATTTCAGACAGAAATTAGGTCTATGGTTCAGAGAAGGAGGAGGATAATAGATTGAGTGTAATGCTGGCAATTTCTCCCACAAAGGGCTCCATTATGTTAGTCTTTAATATGAAGCCAGTAGCTTGTTACTCGGCTTACAAGAAGAACTAAATAAATGCTTGCAGAAATAAAATTAATGGCCAGATATTGTATTGTTCCTTTAAACTTAAAAAAAAAAAACAACTAAACAGATATATTGCTTTCTATATTAAGTTGTACTATAAGCCTTTATTTAAGAAAAATATTTCTCTGATGTAATGATTTGATATTATTAATGAAGTCAGATTTCTATCCTAATGCTCATTCTTCTCAGTTTCAATTAATCAGCTTGTCTTGTTTTTAACAAAGCAAGAAAACATACTTTCCTTAAATGGACTATTCACATTATACTTAATCACTCCCTCCTTTTTTGACCTTGGAAGCTCACTCATATTAGCTGAATGTGTAAGACTTAATTGTCAGAATGCTCTAGTAGAAATAACAAGGATGTTAGATTCAGGTGAAATAGGTGTTATCCCTCAGCAGCTTGATGGTTTTAAAAATGTTGCTTAAACTCTCTGGCCTAATTTATTTTTATTTTAGTCAAACTAGAATACAGCCATGCACTGCACAATAATGTTTTGGTCAATGACAGATCACATATATGATGGTAGTTCCCTAACATTATAATACTATATTTTTATTGTACTTTTCTTTGTTTAGATATATAAATACTTAACATTATGTTACAATTATCTAATAGGCGATATTACTTAGCTTAGGTGTGTAGTAGGCTATTATATCTAGGTTTGTGTAAGTACACTCTATGATGTTTGTAAAACAATGAAATTGCTTAATGACACATTTCTCAGAACATAGCCTGGTTGTTAAGCAACCCATGACTGTATTAATGCATGTCCTGTCTACTTCAAAGGATTATGTTGAAGATAAAAATTAGACATGTAAACAGAGTAGTTATCAGTTGTATAAAGTGTTATGAGAACTCTAGCTTTCCTTAACCCCTACATCTATTTATTGGGCCACTTAAAACATAATGCTTCCATTTCAGAACCATAATGGAAAACAGATTTCAGTAATCTCTGTTCATTAGCATTTTCTCGTCTTTGTAGGTAAAAATAACTAATGCATTATCATGTTTGGGGGGAATTTATTCTTTCCTAGGAACACCTCAGAATGGAAGGAATAATTTTTCCAACCTTGGAAAAATATTACTTTCGTGGTTATTGATATAAAAAGTTGAGAAGTTTTAAGAGTTGTTTCCAGACACTGCATGCTTAAAAAATTATAGGATGCTGACTCATCAAGAAAAAAATTTCAGAGTAAATTCGTCCATGTAACACAAAACTATCTTCTATCAAAAAGTGTTAAAATAAACATTTATGTGAGTACATAATTGAGATTGATAATTTAAAACATAGAATAGATTTTAGTCAATGCATAAGACCATAATTTTTATAACTAAATTCATTTACATTTGAATTGATCAGAAACACTTAAAAGCCTTTTGTGATAATATAACGGAAATTGAAGGAATAGATAGCAGAAAGCTAGTAGGAAAGGCTTAGAGCAGTGGTTTGTAAACTGTCTCTTAGGCATCTAAGAATACGTCAACTGTCAAGCAGGGAGTGAATGGAGAAACAAAGCAGCCAGGGTTAACATTGCTGCTTCTATTTCAACCACAGTGGTGTTGCTTTTATCTGATTTATGTATCCTTATGGTAAAGAAATTCATTTCTTTAAGGGGATTTAAAAAACATTGTTTTTTATAAGTATCTTTTAAAATTTTATTTATTGTAAGATTGTTCTACATGTTGCAGAAATTTAACCAAATGCCAAGCAAGTGTCCTGGACAGAAGGTAAAAGCATTCTGAACTGACATAAACTACCTTATGCTTTTATATAGTAAGGGAGTGTCTAGGAAATATTCTAAAATGAAAAAAAGGAATATAAACAAAATGCACAAAACAGGAAATAAAGGCCACAGAGTTGTATTAGGTCATTAAATAGAAAATGTCCAATTTTGAATGAAAGATGTAGTTTATTATATCTCAAACAAGAAGGAGTACAATTAATCAAAGTATGTGCCTAAACTATCAACACAGTGTTGCCATCTTAATGATAGCATGTTTACGCGAGCAGCAAAGAAGCCTGGAGAGCAAGTGGCTATGAAACCACAAAAGGTGTTTTCCACAACTTCTTTCCTTGCAAGAAGTGGTCCAAAGCCTGGAAGAAGTGGTAGTCAGTTGGTGCAAGGTCTGGTGAATATGGTGGATTACAGAGAGTTTCCAAGTCCAGCTTCTATAGTTTGAGCAGTGTTGTTTGTGTGACATGTGGTTGAGGGTTGTCTTTCAAGAGAATGGGCCTGTCTCTATTGACCAATCTCAGTTGCTTAATTGTAAGCGTCCTCATCATTTCATCCAGCTGGTTGCAGTAGACATCCGCTGTAATCGATTGACCAGGTTTCATGAAGCTGTAGTGGACAATATCAGTGCTGAATCACCAAACAGACATCATTAAATTTTTTTTTGAGAACTATTCAATTTTGGACTGTGTTTCAGCACTTCATCTTTTCCCAACCGTTTTACCGAATGCTTGTGATTGTCAAAAAGAATCCATTTTTCATCATACATAACCATACGGTGTAGAAATGGTTTGCCTTTACATCCTGACAGCAACGAAAGGCAAGTTTTGAAACGATTTTTCTTCTGACACTCGTTTAATTCATTCAGTATCACTTTATCCAGCTTATTTACCTTGCCCATTTGTTTGAGATGGTCCAATATTATTGGAATAGTAATGCCAAACATTGCTGCTAATTCATGTGTAAGTTAAGATGGATTTGCTTTCATTACAACGTTCAGCTCATCGTTATCCACCTTGTCTCAGGATGCCCACATGGCACATTTTCAAGATTAAAATCATCAGATTGGGACTTCTCAAACTATTCACATACTGTGCGTCCGTTAGTCACATCCTTCCTAAACACTTCATTGATATTTCAAGCTGTCTGGACTACATTGGTTCCATGATGAACTCATATTCGGAAATAACACGGATTTTGGATTTATCCACGGTCTCACGAAAATTGCTCTAAAAAAATTTGAAAGATAATCACAAGCCAAAACATGCGTTTGAAAGACTGAAGATGTACCTGAACAATAACAATAAAACAAGAAGTGTCAATGTGAAATGTCAGATATATCAACTGTCAAATTTAGCACTTAAGGAAATCATACATTTCATACTTGATAACTTTAATACATATAATCAGCTGAAGTTGACTCAGGATGAGAGAAGAGCCCTGAAGAAATATGTGAAATAAAGTGATGTCATTGCTCAGATCTTCCATGACATTTGTCATGGTAACTGCCACCTAGAGATGAAGCATCTGCCTGTCAAAGGTGCTATGCTTGGAAGTAGCACTGGCTATGAAAAATTAAAGTGCTGGTATGGCAGAATAAATTAACTTATCAGGTTTGTTGGTTTAGCTAAATAACATCAGAAATTAATATTGCTAGAGTACTTTCTATGCATCAGATAGCTTCTTAAGAATGTACATTTAGTATCTAATGCTGACATTTCAAAATTATTATTCCCATGTGGTTTAGACTGTTTGGGCTGCTACACCTGAATATCGTAGATGAGGTGGCTTCTAAGTAGCAAAAATTGGTTTCTTACAGCTCTGGAAACTGAGAAGTTCATGGTCAAGGCTCTGGCAGAATCGATGTGTGGTAAGGGCATGCTTTCTGGTTTGCAGATGGCTGCCTTCTCGCTATCTTCACATGGCTGAAGGAGCAACGCCATTCTCCTGGATCTTTTTTATAAGTCACGAATTCCATTAACGAGGCCTCCACTCTCATGGCCTAATCATCTCCTAAAGAACCACCTCCAAATATGATCACATTGGGTGTTAGATTTGAACATATGAATTGGGGGAAAGGGGCACATTCTGTCTATAACACCACGTATTTAAAAAAAGTGTAAATGTTAGAGAATGCGAGTTACTTTCCCAAAGTCAAACAAATGCTAAGTACTAAAGTCAGGACTTGCACTAGCTGGAACAAAATTTTTAACCTTAATACTATATTGCCTTTTAAATTCATGTAAAATTTCAATATATTTCTCCAATATAAAATGATTATATTTTTACTTGATTCCCTCAGACCCAAAATGCCATGTTCTTTTATAGTTTTAAGAAATTATATTGGACAAAATTTGTCATTTTTGATTCATTTTTAATTGTTTATTTGGAGGGCTACAATACACCCAGGGTTTGCATTCAGACAAGTCTGGAGGGAATCCCAAATCCATCTCTATTCGAACATGCAGTATGAAGACAATAAAATCTACTGCAAAGGATGGTTTTAAGGTGCAGAAAATATAATATACTAACATGCTTAGAGAAGGGCCTAGTAGCTCTGTATTTTTCCTCTTCCTTACTTTCTAGGCCATTTTATATTCATTGTGTCCTTTTCATATGTGTAAACAAAAGGCCTATGAAATTTATTTAGAGCTATTTTTTGATTCTTAAAATTCTGAACAGAACTCAGACTAAGGTTAATCTCAGCTGTCTCCTAATGGATGAGACTTTTATATCCAGTTGCATGAATGCAATAGACTCTTTGTTATGTGATGAGATATTATTTTGAAATATTAACATTTCCTTTTGTTGCAGAAATATTCTGATAACCTACCCTTTTCCCATTTAGGAAGATAAGAGAGAGTGTCTATGTGCATTTCTCTCAAAGAGTGATTGTTATTTGAAAATGGAGAGAAAAGTAAAAGATAATTTGGATTTTACCTTTCAAAAAATATAAACAAAAAGCAAGCAAGTTTTTCTTGCCACAGAGGAAATCACATTTTTTAAGGCAAAAGCAGAGAACACAGATGCTGATGAAGGTCCCTTTTGAGAAGTTCTGGAAATGTATTTTCTACCCATAATGGGGCCAAAATCCCAGAGGAAGAATATAATTTTTAATTAAATTTTGGAATCTATAACAGAGGAATCTTGATCCTTATGTTCCAAATGGGACTGAGGAAATCAGCAAGTTTTAAGAATTCCGTCACATTTTTCTATGGCTTAATAACAATCAATTCGGTATCATATTATTAATAGCATGGGCTATTCGCATAGAGAGGCCCTGAAACAACACTCCTGAATTTACTACAGAGACATCGTTACATGGGACTACTCCAGTATTCCCCAGGGCTCTCCAGAACAATCAGAGAGATAGTTTGAGAATTTGTATAGAGCCGAAGAATCCTGCAGGCAGGATTAGGAGGACGCTAAATGATTTTCATGGGCTTTTAACCGGATAATAAGGGGACTCTTTGAAGAATTCAGAGGATACATGCCAATAAGTATGAACTAGTGGAGCAAAAGAGTGGAACAGCAAGGACAAAGGAAGCCAGACAAGATTTGAACATGGGTAGTTACCTTCGAGATTTTTGATAAAACCTTTTAGAAATGGACAGAGTGTAAGAAAAACTTGAAACCATTGAGAGAAACCTGCTTTAACTGTGATTATAATTAATTAACTGAAATTATGTTATTACTACTAAACAGAAAAAAATTTGTGTTAATAGTTTTGTTTAAAAAATAACAGAAGTGAGGACATCTCCCGGCCTCCTTCATATTTGTGGGATTGGTAATTTATATGCATTTATAGTATTCTATATTTTCCCCATCTTACCTGTTGTATTCTTACCGTTGCAGTACATTGAGGGTCTATGGATGAAAGCACAGCAGAGCCAGACTGCCTGAGCTTAAATTCTAGTTTGGCATTTAGTTAGCTGTGTGACCCAAGGAAGAGTTACTTGGTCTCTCTGTGGCTCAGTTTACTCATCTGTAAAACAGAGATACTGTAACAACACTTAGATTACCTACCTTACAAATGTGTTATAAAGATTAAATGGCATAATATGAAAGTGTTTAGAAAGTATCTCATGCATACTAAGTGCTCAGTAAATGTTCATTACTATTTTCATTACTTTCACTATCATCAGGAATACTTGCTAATTGAGACAGTGATTGAAAGGGAAAAACACTTTTAAGAATGCACTGTATAATCTCTCTCTCTGTGTGTGTGTGTGTGTGTGTGTGTGTGTGTGTGTGTGTGTGTATTTGGAATAAATCCCCAGTTGATTGTAATATTCAACCTCCCCCATGCATTCATTCAGCTATTTACTCCACAAAAAATTGAATACATTTATTGGGCACCTATTACACATCAAGCAGTGCTCTATTGTGAATAAAAATATTCACAATATTTGGTCTGTGAAGCTTATGAAGTTTATGTTCTATTGTAACAGCAAAGAATGAATATATATTATATAAGGTGTGAAATGTTAGAGTAAGGTATCATCTGACACAAACAGCTTTAACATCTCAGAATTTGAAACAGAGTTGAATGTGATCTCTGTTCTGAAGGGTCTTTAAAGGTCCTTGACTTTTTTATTGTGTTGTTCCACCATTCCCATAGGCTACTCATTGGTCTGGTAGGAAAGAAAACAAGGATCTGGAGGATTGTGTAGAAACTTTTAGATTCTAGAAGCCAGTCCTGTATCCCTTCTGCCTACATTGGCCAGAACTCAGTGACTCAAAGAGTGCAAGAAAAAGTGGGAAATATGATCTTTATATCCAGGGAGAATAAGAAATATTTTTGGTGAACATCCAACATTGTCTCAGCAACATGGTACTATAAAGATAAATAAATTAAGGAGATAGAGAATATTAAAACAAGTATGTAGATGATAATTTAAGTAAGATTTCCAAGGAAGACCTTGGGGGATTGGTAGCTGGGAGACATTGCATAGAGATAGGAATAAGAAGGGGAATTGGAGCTGTTCAGATAGCTGGATGAAGAGCAGTCCATAACAACTTTAATTGAGGTGTTAAATTAAATAAGCAGGGGCCCATTAGGATGAGGCTGCTTCTGTACTATAAGTTTCTATATAATGAACAGCCAAATTTCATCCAATCACAGATAGCAGAGTTGAGCTTCAGCCAATCACTGGCAAACACTTATCATACATGCCTCATTACACAAAATAAGGCAGCTGCCTAGCTGTAGCCAGTCAGATGATTTCTCTAATTTGTTTCCGTATGTAGCAGACAAAACTTGCTGCTCACACTACTGGGCACAGCTCTCTGAATCTCCACTGGTTCAGGGTGCTTCTGAATCCATGAAATGCTCTTTGTTCATACAAAATATGCTAAATTTAATTTGTCTAAACTTTTCCTCTTAACAGAGGTAAATCCATTAAACAGAGATGTATTTTAGTAGGAATGCAGTGATCGCGCTTTTAAAGAGGCAGTTCAAGTCTGTCTGATTATAAAAGGGATTATCCTCAGATCTCTTTTTTTCAAGCTCATACCATTGGCTTGGCAATATATTTCTACCAAGAGCCAGATAGTAAATATTTTAGTTTTTGAGGGCCACATATAATCTTTGTTGTACCTGCTTAACTGTCACCGTAGTGTGAAAGCTGTCATACACGAATGGATGGGCATAGATGTGTTCCAATAAAACATAATTCTGTAAAACAGGCAAAGATCAGGGTTGGTGGGCAAGCTATAGTTTTCCAATTCCTACTCTTTGGTGGCATCTACAGAGTACACTAAACCCTTTTCCTTTTACTATTTTCCATTACACTTTTCAAGCAACCAAGCAAATGATTTTATGCCTAACTGTTTTAACAAATGCATATTTGAGACATGAATAATCAGACTGAAATAGAAGATCACTTTATTATTATTTTAATGTTTACCAAAAGTATATTTTCAAAAATATTTCAGCATAAACTTAGGGCAAACAAGTCAATAGAGAGACTAAGAACTGTTAATAATGGGAAAGAGTAAGATTTTTCTTTTTTCAACAGCTGTCCTTGATGTAAATTTCTAAAATGCTAATGTCTTAAAATTTTCAATAAAATACTATTATTTTTTCCTTTGAATATGATTAAATAAGAGACTAACTTTAAGCTTGACTGAGGGAATCTCAAAGTCAATGTCTATTACCCTAACTGAAGGTGTTTCTTTTAGTTACTTTTGCAAAATCTTTTTCAATTTTTCCTGAGAGCTATGGAAATATGAAGTAACTTTGTGTTGAAAACAGTGTAATGGAAAAATGAACTTGCTAAATTAATGCTTGATTACTGCTCTGCTTATGGTGTGATTGGAAGGTATTGAAATTTTAATTCTACTATATTGCAGAAAAAACATTAGAGATACACTTGGGCAATGAGATTTGTTTCCTTAACTGACATGGAATAACCACATTGATAATAACTTTTAAAGTTGGGTAGTGCATTACCACAGTACACAAAATTAAAGCATGGTCTTGATCCAATATTATTTCAGAAAAAGGATTACTTATTGCTTTTTAGTAAAATATATACCCTTCTAGATGCTCAAGTAAATGAACCATTAATAGCATAAAAAAAGATAGTTAATACTGTATTATGTGCATATATACATATATATATATCAGTCTAGAATAGTCACTTCAATCATTAAGATTCGATACTCCAAAATCAGAACATCACATTTCTTGTTTTTTAAAACAGATTTTATTTTTTAGCTGCATAATCATAATAGTCAAACTATATTTTCTTGACTATGTATATATATGTGTTTTTATAATTAAACTTAAATTAAACAATTAAAAAATCTAAAAATCAATTTTAAAAAATATAAAAATGGTTTTCTTCTTTAGGCAACATTTGTAAAGTATTTATCCCATTTAAATTCCTGTTTGAGGCCAGATGGTCGAGACATCCCTTTATTTGGCAAACTAGGGAATACCTTTACATGACAGTGCTTGTGCTAGGCATTAGGGATATACAGAGAAAGAATATAAAATACTTGTTTCAAAAAAGTAAAAATCCACTGATACAATCTCTCTGGAGTAAAGAAGTAGGAAGGATAAGCAGATTTTGTGTCAAGGACTCAGATTTGGTTTGGATGTGGCCACTAAAAGTAGTGCAACACTGAGAGACTTATTTAACCTTTTTGTTTCAACGATTCTTCATTGGAAAAATGGTAAATTTTACTAGTGATCAGACATCAGGAAGATTCTGTCTATTTGTAAAGTTATTTAATTTTATCTTTGGATAAAAACACTTATCCTTAAGCACCGCATGTACTCACCATCAAATTGGTATTAACTGATCAACACATAAGTGCACATATAAGAATAACATCTATTGGATGTTGGGCAGGGGAGAGGGGGGAGGGGGAGGAGGGAGGAGGGGACGGGTATATGCATATACAAAGAGTGCAATGCGCACCACCCAAAGGATGGATGTATTTGAAACTCAGACTTGGGGGGGGGGAGGCGGTACGAGCAACATACGTAACCTAAACATCTGTACCCTCATAATATGTTGAAATAAAAAAAAAATCAAAAAACACTTATGCTTAAATAAAGGATACTCAATTTAGGTAACAAATTTAACAAAGTTTGGTTGTTCTGATTAAGATTGTGTTTTGCCACTAAATGAATCATCCAGATTAGTAAGTAAAGGTTTTCCATTTTTCCAAGTCAGATATATTTTTATGACTGAGATTAAAGACATAAGCAAAAATTATGTTTATAATTTATAATCTAAGGGCTTAAATTAGTATAAACAATTTGAATTTCAAAGACATAAAAAAATCTTTAGGAATATACATCTTTTTTACAATTCTAGCATGAGAACAAAATCTAATAAATAAATTCTTGCATAATATAATTTAAACAATTTAGGTATATTTATAATTATACTTCAAATTATCAGGGTAGGATTATGAGATTTAAAATTACTCAGTCTAAGGTCAGTTATTTACTAGCCAAATGAATATAGGAAGACCTTGATTCCCTGTTCTATTTGCATTTCAACATATTATCTTTTGTGTTCTTAAAATTAATGACCAATAGTATGATATATGTGGTCTAATCCAAGACTTTTCATTTTATTATCTATTTCTCTTGTTCTAACCAAGGGCAGCCATTTTGTAATTGCTATTGCTTATATATGCACAAACTAGGTTAGTTTTTGTGTCACAAATGGCCAAATGCAAACCCGTAAGTTTTAGTCAACACTTAATTTAAGGACTGCTTAAGAAGAAACATGAATTCTGTTGTTGTTTCAATACCTCTTGATAAAACTATCTGGCCTGATAAATGAAAATGTCAGCTTCAAAACTTGCAAAGTGAGAGTCACAGCTTGGAAGAAAATTCCAGTTGATAATAATGAAAAAAATTTGTAAGAAGTTCTGCATCACTGCATTCTTGATTGCACAGAGGATATTTTCTAAAAAAAAAATACAAATATGGTGACTCTAAGTAGGAACGTGATTTAAATGATTTAGGAGAATCAGATTCCATAAATCTATTTTAAAGATCTTTGTCCATTTTATTTGTTATAGATCTTTACAATAACATATATTTATGTCTAACTTTATAAAAGTACAACTAAAGTAGCTCTCTCAACTTATATAATATATACTTTATTAGAAAAGCATTATGTCATGTTTTAATTGACAGAAATGTTTTCTTCCATTTTGAAAAGTTCCTATATCTTACAGTTGATAGCACTATTGATTTAGTGAAAAACAACTTAAAGATATTATAAAGTGATCTATGTAAATAGCCTAGGTAAAAACACTTCATTTCAGCATCATTCGGAAACAAAATTAATAAGATATTTAATTTAAAATAGAGAAATATAATAGGGAATATGGGGACGATGATATGTTGGGGGTATTTGAGTGCTTTTATATTTAAAAAATATATCAAAGAAAATAATCTTTGGAAACAAAATCCAAAGAAAATTATGTGTGTCATGAAGTAGAGAATAAATGGATGTAATATTAGTGGCAGTTACTAAACTTAATTTCTCACAAAACTATAAGATGTCTCGTGTTTCTTTCTTTATATTTATTTTTAATTATACAAAATAATATTAGAATACTACAGGAAGATTGGAGAGATATATAAGAAAAATTACATATAATGCCAACACACTAATATATTGACTTCTTTGCTTAAAAAGGATATATTAGCATTTATTATGTATTAATTTCTAGGAGCTAAAGATTTAGCAACAAACAAAACAGATGAAAGTGTCTGTGGAGCGAAGAGAGGAATTAGAAAATAAGTGTAATGATCCAGATGAGAAGAGACAGTGGCTTGGACAAGGGGATAAGTAGCACTGGGTGGGGTAGGAGCATGTGAGATATACTTAGATTCTGGATGCTATAAGACTATGAAAAAATTTTGGTAAGGATGCTCAGAAAAGTTCTCATTATGAAGAGGATAAATGCTTAAAAATCTGAAGGAGGTGAAGGAGTGAGCCATGTAAGATATTTGCACAAATAGGACACCAGAGGGAAGGGATTTCTAAGGCAGAGGCCTTGAGGCAGAAATACATTTGACGTGGTCTAGGATCATCAAAAATGCATGAATTTGAGGTAGAAAGCAAGAAACGAGATCTGAGAGATAATGAGCCAGATTTTGTATTATTTTTAAGACTTTCATAAGCAATAGGGATGTTTGAGAAGAGAAAAACACAATTTATATTACATTTGCACAGTACTTTGGTTATTGCGTTGGTGTGGATTGCTCAGGGATAAATATATTTTTAGAAATCTATAAGTGTATCTGAAAATATACAAGAAAATACATTCACAATATTAGATTTTCAGTCAAAGAAAGCCTTCCAACTTAAAACCAAGAACCCAGAAGCTGCGGTGCTAACACATTATTTAATTACAGAAAATGATCAAAAGATAAATATGTAAAATCAATTACATGTGTTGTAAAGATAATAATAGAACCATTATAAAAGTTGAAATGTTTGCAACATAAATAAGATATAAATTGTTGACATTTGTTTTATAAACTATTAAAAAGGATAGTAACTAAATAGAAAAATTGTTAATATGATATGAAAACAAATTCAAACCTTACTTGTAAAAATAGAAAATAAACATGACAGGGTGCCCATGATAACAAATTTTTAAGAAAATAATAATATGTAAATATTTTTATATGTCAGATAGGCAACAGTGTGAAAAAATAATTGAATATTTGGAAGACAATTTAATAGTATCAATAAAATTATAAAATCTGCTTATATTTTGAATGAGAAATAATACCACTAGAAATATTAAAGGAATAAACAATGCATAACAATAATGTACTATCTTTTAATAATTGATAAAATAGTAAACAAAAAACCTATAAGCAATTAAAAAACCCATTAATGTTGGAAAATACTGTCGGGAATATCAGAAGCTCTTTTTTGAACATTTTAAAGTTAAAAAAAACCTCGTCTTTTTCAAAATATTTCAATTAAAAGGTCATTTTATCCCATAAAATCTTGGTAATTTTGAATGACTCTTATTTTCTTTTTATTTTAAAATATATATGCAGATATTAAGACTTTTATTCTATCAGGTGTTTTCTGAGTTTCTACAGTCTGTGGTTTGGTGTCTTATTGATTTTGGAAAATTATTTCTTCTGTCCTGTTCTCTTACTTCTCCTTTTGGAATTTCGAGCACATGTATGAAAGGCTGCTTGATGTTGTTCCATGGTTTTCAGATGTTCTGTTTTGTTTGTTTATGTTCATTCTTTTGTTCTCCTTGTGTTTCAGTCTGGATAATTTCTATTCATCTATCTTAAAGTTCACTTATTCTTTTCTTAGCTGTGTCGAGTCTAATGAAGAAAATGTCAAAGAAATTCTTCATCTTTGTTACCAGGTTTTACATTTCTGGCATTTCCACTTAATTCTTTCTTTTATTTTTTTCCTCTCAGTAAAATTGCCCATATGTTCATGCAAATTGACCACTTTTTCCACTAGAGGTTTAACATAATATTTCTATTTTCATAGTATTTTCACAGTATTTCTATTATTCTAAATTCCTTGTCTGATCATTTCAACATCTGTGTGTGGTCCTGTCACTGTTTTGTCTCTTGATAATGGGTTTTCTTTCTTGCTTCTTGAGCACCTTGTAATTTTTGGTTGAAATCTTGTTATTATTTTGAGGACAATAAAGGCTGAGATGATAAATAGTATTTTGTCTGGAAACAAGCACACCTTGTCTTTTGATATGTATGTTAGGAAACAAGGAATTTGGGTCAATCTAATTAGGCACTGAGCTGATTTAAGATTTGTTGTTTCAGTTTCTCTCAGCGAAACGCGGGTTTAAAATTTCTTTAGTGCTACCGTCTAGTTAGAGCGTGGACTCGTTTGTCAAAGAGTATATTCAATATCTGATATCTCTCAGATTTAGGTCTTCCTTTTGTGATGGACCTCACAGAGGTCGCCACGATTTTGCTAGTGTTTGATATAAGGAGACGTTTTGAAAAGTCAGCCCAGAGTCGAGCATGATCTCCTACTCAGGAATTTATTTAGATGTAGAGACAGATGACACAAATCACTCACCGATGAATGTAAATAAAGCACATCTTGTACTCATAACAAGTTGAGGATTCTCAGGAGGGAAAGAGCTCACACAGGAATCTGAAGAGCAAAAGGGAAGAGAGATGGCTTTGGATTTTTATTGTGAGTAAAAAATGGAGCCGTAAAGAGGCTTCTCATCTGTGTTAGGGGCTGCAGTTTGAAATCCCTGCCAGCCTGCAGAGGCAGAGGACACACGTGGTGATCTTTCCTATGAGTAATAAAAGTGGTGAGGTAGCAAAGTGTTACAAGCAGAAAGAGAGAGCAAGGGAGCCTATCTAAGGTCAAGCACCAAAGTTAGAGTTATCCTCATTATTATAAAAGACTAGTCTAATTTCAAAGCAGGTATGCAATACTTATCACCTTAGTATCCTAAAGAGTGTTAAAACATGAAAGGTTAATTAATACTGTAGAGAAATAAATGAAAATAGATTTGTTACATGAAAAAATTGTAAATAAAATGAGAGGAATACAATATTAATAAAAAATTGCTTAGTTTTTGCATGCTTTAGACTGTTTTTGAATTTTCAAGAATTTAAGAATGAGTTCTAATTCACAAATTTGTTATTTCTTTATTTATTTTTATTACCTGATATTCAAATAGTAATCTCTATCACCTCTCAAATATAAGAAATAATATAAAAGCAAAAGAATATACACATTTACAGATATAAAATTTTCATGAAATTTCTCTCAGGTATCTGGCAGAGGGGTTGCCAATCTAGGGCATGTGAGCTAAATTCAGCTTATCTTCTGATTTTATATAGAAACTTATATTGGAACACAGACATGCTCATTTGTTTAGTTTTGGTCTATGCCTGTTTTTGTACTGTAATGGCAGAGTTGAATAGCTTGACAGAGACTTTATAGAAAAAAGCTTGCCTACTGCTGATTTTTAATTAATTTTATCTTTGCTATTAATTCATAGAAATAAAATGGCTTATAAGAATCAGTAAACTCACCATGGCACACAGAATATTAGAGAAATTGTAATTTCCTAAAAGTTGTGAAAACATCAAATGTGGAAATTTCATATTAAGATATGGAGGAATTTTGCTAGTGGAATACATCTTAGAGTTTAAAAAGAAAAAAAATATTCAGAATCACATCATAACTAAAACTCATTTTAAATCAATACATTAATGACTTCATAGTATTTAGCTGACTTATCCCATTCCCAGGTGTAGAAAAATTGAATAGGTAAGCATTAATATTTTCAAAAGACTTTCTTCCTTCTAAGAGCAAATCCTCGTTATAACCAATGCTTGTGATAATCACAGATGTTTAGGAAGTTCTTTTTTCTTTAGTTTTGTATTTATCCCAGTGAGCCTGCTCTATTGCTAACTGTTCTTCAGAATGACATACCTTGGAAAATCACAGACAAGAAAAGAGCATAGAGTAATAGTATTATTTAAGATTAAACTAGAAAGCCATGTATACCAGGTAACGTATCGTTTTCTCCATATCAGAATTTTCCTATCAACTTTACCATAATCACCTGCAATTTCTCCCATAAACTCTCTTCATACATCTCTCTCATTTTTCATTCATCTCTTTCTTTTTTTTTTTTCAGCATATTAAAGGAGAACAAAAGTTTAGGTTACATATGTTGCCTTTGCCCCACCCGAGTCAGAGCTTCAAGCATGTCCATCCTCCAGACGGTGCACACTGCACCCAATAGGTGTGAATATATTCATCCTTTCTTCCCCTCCTCCTATCTGCCTGACACCTGATGAATGTTACTACTATATGTGCACATAAATGTTGGTCAATTAATACCAATTTGATGGTCAGTACATGTAGTTCTTGTTCTTCCATTCTTGTGATACTTCACTTAATACCATGGGCTCCAGCTCTGTCTAGGATAACACAAGAGGTGCTAGATCACCATTGCTTTTTGTGGCTGAGTAGAACTCCATGGTATATACATACCACATTTCGTTAATCCACTAATGTATTGATGGGTTGTTTCTGCATCTTTGCAATTGTGAATTGTGCTGCTATAAACATTCTAGTCTTTTTTATAGAATGTCTTTTTTTTCTTTGAGTAGATTCCCAGTAGTGGGATTGCATCTCTCTCTCTTTCATTCCGTCTTTCTTTCCATTCCTCCTTTTATCTCTTCCTCTTTCTCCCTCTCTTATTCTTTCCTTCCTTTTTTTTAATTTTTCTTTCTTTTTTCCCTAATATCATCTTTTTTCACCTTATTTCACAACCATGAACATAATTGAACCCCATACGTATCCCAGAGTTGTAGAAACCAAAGGCATCTAAGGAACAATCATGCTTCAGACCTTAGTCCTTGCGGTGATAAAAATAAGTATGAATTACACTGTGATTGATCCTACCCATTTCTGGGGTATTAAGAGTCCCCACCAAATACTAGAAAAATCTTGTAAAGCAGCAAAGTAAGGAAATGGAAAATAATTATAATTTAAACTTACCTAGAGCCTGGCTGCCTCTCTACTCTCATCGGCCTTCAAATTACACATAGGAAATCACAGCCTCTAACATTAAGTTCGGTCTCGCCCTAACTTCTTCCTTGATTCCGTAAACTGCACTGCCATAGTCTTTCCTAATTTTAATTGTATCATTTAATATTTATAATAATATTTGCATTGTAAGTTTTATATTTTTAATTTATAATCATATATTTATGCTTTGATTCTATATTTGTGTACTATATAAACTCTTATAAGACAGGTGTTGTGCCTCTTCAGCTCATTCTTTTATCCCTAGCATCAAGTTCAATGACCTAAATGATTTGTTTGTTTAATTTAAAAAATGCATTACAAGAATTCTTAATGGTATGAAAAGAGTATTAGAACATTCCACATGATTGAATATATGACCCTTTATGATAACATAAGAGACATAAAAGCATGATTGATGAGATCTGAAAAGGACTACTTCAGAGACACAAGTATAGGGAGTGAGAGTGAGTGGAGTTCATCAGAGCCCTAGAATCAAAGACGCAATTTGAAAAAATGCCCCTCTCAATTTCCCCTTGTATATGGGTCGGCATCCAGGCCAGGATATTTCCTTTATCACTTTCTGGAAATGTTCAAATATTATAAATTATCTCCCTATCCCTTACTTCAAATTGAGTGTTGCTTATGATCATAAATTTTGTTGGTTTTAGCTTTTTAAAGAAATATGAGCTTTTAGTCTTTTAGTCTATTATTCAAATAAACTTAAGTGAAGGCCAGAGCAATCGTCCAGGGAGTTCTATTTAGGAAGTTTTTCAAGCTGGATCATTCAGGTCAAATACAAATGATTTTCAATCATGCAGTTTTTTTCTTCTTCCCCGATTTAATTTCCTCATCATTCCACTTCACATTGCCTATGTAAATTAAGCTGTCGTGCTGTAAACCACAGTTCCCCCTTGTCTATCTCCTCAGTAACAGCTTCAAAGTACTAAAAGCTGAAATAGCTACAAAAGAACAATTAATTTGTGCAAAATCACAGAGGCGCGGTAGGTATTAAAAACATTACAATAAGGCTTTTATCAGTGAGCTAAACTGCACAGCATTAAGCTAAAAACTAATAGGGCTGAACATACAGCACAATGATCCGGATGATAAAGAAATCTCAAGGACATGCAGAGAACTGGGGTAACATGATTTAGAAATGATGCAGTTATTTCAAATAAACATCTACATAAGTGCTTATGAAAAATGCTGATATTTTAGGAAAGACAGGTTTAGACCAGTAAGTAAATTTACACCTATCTTTGAAGAAACATTTTTATGGAAAATATTGTTGAAAACTCTGATAATGTACCCTGAGGTTGCTGAATGCATGCATGTTGACTGGTGATTGGCTGACGATTTGATATTTAAAAACTTAAATCTCTGAACGGTAAAAAAAAAAAAATCGAGATATTACATCTAAAACTGCCTGAAAGGATAACATTAAAACATAATCATATCACCACTTCCTGTGTTGAAATAGCAATGAAAACAGTTACTTTAATCATCAATTGTTTACTTAATGGCTGCTCTTAGCCCAAAACCATATTAGATGTTATGGGCTGGAAAGGAAGTTAAACTATTGCTGTAATTTCTAAGTAAACACATTAAATGCTTCCAGAACTAGATAGAGAAGAATGAATTTCTAATTGTGAAGTAAATACAGTGGTTGCACTAGGACTTAGAGAGAAAAAGGTTTTATTATGGAAACTATAGAGAATGCATGTTTTTATTTCAGTTACAACTAAAAATATCTAGATTTAAATCTCAGGTCCACCATTAAAATACTGTGAGATTTTCTGCCAACTATTCTTTCTCTTTGAGTCTAAGTTTCTCACCTGGATAATGGGAAGAGTAAAATGGACTTCACAGGGCTGTTATAAGGAGAAAACATGAAAAATGTTTTAATTGTATAGCACATAGTAGAAATTAAAGGAATGTATGTTTAGTTTATCTTTAGTAACAATGACCACAAAACAGCAAGGCTTGAAGACCTGAAGTATAATGCCTGCTGTGCTTATCATAGTTCACAGGATTAAACATATTAGAGATAAAAGTTTCCTTTTCCTTTTTTTTTTTTTTTGGTTTCTTTCATTTATTTATTTTTTTATTTCAGCATATTATGGGAGTACGAATGTTTAGGTTACGTATATTGCCTTTGTCCCACCCAAGTCAGAGCATCAAGTGTGTGCATCCCCCAGACGGTGCACTTTGCACTTATCAGGTGTGAATATACTATACCCGTCCTCTCTTCCCCACTCCCACCTGCCCAACATCCGATGAATGTTACTACTATATGTGCAATAAGTGTTGATCAGTTAGTACAAATTTGGCCTAATGCCTGTAATTTATAAATATGAACATGATGATTCATCAGTAGACACTTGAGATTTTCTCTGAACATGTGGACCATGTACAGAGTGTCCTCTAAGTATCAGTAAATACTGATTGGGAATATTGAAGGATCTTTTTTGGAATATTTGGTCCCAGACTCATCTAAGCATAAGAGAATATTACCAGCATGTTATTTCAGTCACTTCTTATTCTAATGTCATACTTCAAGAAAATCTGATTTATTTATTACCTAGGTTTACATGCTTTCATTATAATATGGCCACATGCCAAATATCTATCTGCATATAATGTAATGCATAATTTAATATAAATAATAGACTCACAAATTTATTTAGAATGACTTGTATAAAACACAGTAGGGAATTGCGAAGAGTGATTTCTTTAACAG